>JAEIFU010001855.1:0-56350 GCA_018904235.1 Lordiphosa stackelbergi | reverse complement strand
AAAAAGAGTTTAAAGTTTACGTATACGACACGTTCACCGAATCGAAATTTTGTCGACGAATTCTCCGTATTATTTTAAAAGTGTTCAAATTTGAATTTAGTCGAGCAACAAATAAATATGGAGCAGGAATCGAATGTAATTTTGGTCGGTAGACTAAGACCAAATATTGACGAAGCGGGCCAATTTCCAACGAAGAGATGCGTTCTATCCACGCTTTTATATAGGACTAAGTTTGTAAGCCTGTCCATTTCTGTGTTGGCGTCAGCTTGGTCTACGAGCGGGATTCCGTGAAAGCATGGACCTTCTACTCAGATACTGCCGACATAACACTGGAAACCATTTTGAGTGACCATTTGGGCTACCATGGTCGATTCGTAAACGCAAGACACCGCTCCTCGGAGACCGTTTTGAATCGATAAAAGAGATAGAGCCTGAAACGAAGAAGGAATTGAAGCCTATACCGGAAGAAGGCTGCAGCATATTTATAAAATTGTAAAAAACCTTGGCACAAGTGTAATGCAGTCGGCGGAGACTACTTTCATTGGAATGAATTGAATGTACCTGTATTTTTTCATATATAATTATAGTAATCCTCATTATTTTTAGATCCTGAAAGAATGGGAGTTATCAAGTGGACGATAGTCTATGTATAAGCAGCGCAGTAAAAATAGACGGAAGAACGGCTGCAACCGTGATGCGCAGCACTTTAGTTCAGTTCGTGTGGGACCTCACTTCAAAGATATACTAATAGCCACTTAGTGTACTGCTGAAACTTTCTTTCATCTAGAAGTGTAGAGCGCAGAATAGTAGAAATTTTTACAAAATATATATTTAGTAAATATTATTTGCATATTGTTTTGCACAAACAATTATTCAATGGTCATGGTACCTTTTTTCAAATGTTATGACTTCAAACCAAGTCTACGCCAACTACTTAAAAATTAAACATGTAGGCAAGGGCAACAGTACGTATGAGTGATAAACTTTGAATCCAAGTCGCAGACCCTAAAACTTACTTTTTCTAAACAAAAACGCATCGTTTAAGAAGGTATCAGTATGGCGTTACATTTTTACATAGGGTAGAATGGGGGTTCTGGGCCGGGGGGGTTGTGAGCCACTCAATATTGGCCACAAAAAAATTAATTTAAACTTTTTGTTTATGTCATGTGTCTCCCTTCTTATTACCTAACTTTTGGCAAGCAACCTATCAGTTACACCTTCTTTAAGTTCGTAAACCCGAACTCGACTTTTTTTTAAAAAAAAAAAAGTTTTTTTTTTCATTTTTGACTTGTGAATATTATACAAAATTTTTTCGTAATGACAAATGTAAGTATGAGGGAAATATCTTTGGTCAATTGACTTTTTGATAGAAATATGTTTTTTTTGTAACAATTTCTTTTTGGTTATGTGACGTCACCAAAAAAAAGTGAGATATGGGGGGTTGTGAGCCACTTTGAAAAAAAGTCGGTTTTGACTTTCAAAGAGAATATTGCAATGACGCGCAATAAAACAGAGGAAAACTCTCCAAAGAAGTAAAAACGAGAAAGGCAAAGCTAACTTCGTCTGTACCGAAGTTTTGATACACTTGAAATAGCTTGTCTCAACGGTTAGCGACTTCGACCAAACTTCGAGATCAGCTTAAAAACATTACATATTACCCATGACCGTGTTTGAGAGCAGTAATATTGAGAACAAAACAGTTTTTCTTATAAAAAACCATTTTCCGAACGAACATTTGTATGGCAGCTCTACAAGAAGTGTCACTCCGATCCGGGGGTCGGGGGGGCGTGCTTCCGACATATTAGCAGCGTGCAGTAAAAGAAGACTTGTGCAAGTTTCAGCTCGATAGCTCCAAAACTGAGGGACTAGTTCGCGTAGAAACAGACAGACGGACAGACGGACGGACGGATAGACGGACAGACGGACGGACAAAGCTTAATCGACTCAGCTCGTCATGCTGATCAAGAATATATATACTTTATGTGGTCGGAGATGATTCCTTCTATGCGTTGCAAACTTCTGGGCAAAATTATAATACACTTCTCAAGTGTATAAAAAGCCTGATGCCGTCAATCAATTTGCACTCTTCATTGATATTTCTTAATTCAGAATATGAGAAAAATTTTAATTTTTCATTTAATAAAGAATAATGGCTTAAAAACACGAATTTTGAACTTTTTATGGGTGGCTCACAACCCCCACAAATTTTCGGAATGTCAAAAAATCACTTTTTTTAATATGAAATAAAAAAACCCAAAATTTTTATTTTTAAAACTAGTGATGAGGAAAGTTTTGTGCATCTTTTATCTAAAATACAAAATTTACAGAACAAAATTAAAACATTGGGAACGAAAACCCCCTATATTTGATGTTAGATTGGAGAAAAGTTATGACTTCCAGAAAAACAAAACTATGATCACAACCCCATTACCAATAATTAAATATTTGGTTACAATAACTGAAATAATATTAATGGTAATTGTAATTTTAAATTACGAAATAGTTGTAATTGTAATGTTAATTAAATTTTTAATTACCCGAAAAATTGTAATGGTAATTGGAGTAATAATTCCGATTTACAGCCCTGCTTCGAACTACCCACTACTTTTAACACAGGTGGAGGGGAAATGGCTGTTTGAAATCCACTTGCTATGTAACTGGCTACATAACTAGGCGGTGGCTTAGGAGAGGGTCGGCTTTGCAATCCCCGAAAAATGTTTCTACGTTGATTCAGTTGGGTAGTTCAAAATGGGCTTATAGTTTTGATTAAAATAAATCCAAGAATTAAACCCGCTCTTTTCTCCTATAGGTCTTATACGAACTGCCCCCAAAACAGAAGAAATGATCAAATGTGAATCAATGTTTTGGCTAAAATATGTAGTTAGGTTCTTAAGTAAAATCTTGTATTCAATTTCAATTTTATCTTCTGGAACATGTTATAAAGGATGATTTTTTAAGAGCTATAGGAAAGTTTTGAAAAAAAAAACACATAAAATTCAGAAAAATGCATGAAATCTTTATTTGAATCGATAGTACGGTCCATATAACTTAATGTTTGAAGATTATTTCATGCAAATGTTGACCGTGACTGCGCCTCAAATGGTCCATCCGCTTATTCCAATTTTGGCATACTATTTACAACACTTTACAACAACAAAAAATGCTTCAATGTTGTTTTCCAATGCGTCAATTGAAGCGGGCTTGTCTGTATAGACATGAGCTTTAACATAGCCCCACAAAAAATAGTCTAAAGGCGTTAAATCGCACGATCTAGGCGGCCAATTGACCGGTCCCGAACGTGAAATAAAATGTTCACCGAACTCGCCTCTCAATAAGTCCATTGTTGCGCGTGCTGTGTGGCATGTGGCACCGTCTTGTTGAAACCACATGTCATGCAAGTCAAGCTCTTGCATTTTTGGGCAAAAAAAAGTTGGATATCATCTCACGGTAGCGCTCACCATTCACAGTTACGTTACGATTCGCATCATCTTTGAAGAAGTACGGTCCAATGATGCCTCCAGACCATAAACCGCACCAAACTGTGACTTTTTCTGGATGCATTGGTAGCTCTTGCAATGCTTCTGGCTGATATTCACTCCAAAATCGACAATTCTGTTTATTTACGTACCCATTGAGCCAAAAATGAGCTTCGTCGCTGAACACAATTTTTCGGTAAAAAAGTGGATCTTCAGCCAACTTTCCAAGAGCCACCTAAATCCTTCCGCAAAATTTTCCACGTTGTTGAGTAACAGAGGCCCATTTGCTGCGAACGGTGACGAATCGATAATTGATGGTCATCATTAACACTGGCCGATACAGCTGCGATATTTTCTTCAGTTCGCACTCTACGTAAGCGTGTTGGTGATTTAATGTCTGACCATGTAGCCGAATAGCCGCTTCAGTGGGTTGATTAAACTGACCATAAAATGGAAGAAGCGCGCGATTAACTTTTAACAGAGCACGCATTTTGATAATAAAATTCAATAATTTGCAAGCGTTGTTCGTTTGAAAGACGATTCTGGTTAAATTATAGACCAAACTGAAGATGTTTGACGTGAAACAAAACACGAAACGTGCTGAGCTGTTAAACCAGGTTGCCAAAAGATAATAGCTAGAAATCGCCCTTTATAATAACGAGTCAAACCAGCTCTGGCTTTCTCCGATCCGACTGTAAAACTTTTGCTAGCGCGCGTGTTATGTCGGCCCCAGGGGGCGGGCGTGACACGCTTATTTAATTAAGACTTCGTTAATTAAGCTTTTTCATTAAGCGTGGCTGTTCCATGTTAATACTTAACTTTTGCTTGATTTTTCTTCTGAAATCATAATATGTGGAGTTTGAATATAGTTTTGAAAATTCGTCTATAAATGGACCGGAGTACTTTTTAAGCCTTTCCTTATATCAAAAAGAGAGTTCGTCCATAAGTCCTGAACAATAGACTCAAAAAAAATTATGAACCGAACCCGTTTTGAGCCTTAAGTTCTAGACCACACTGCAGATTTTACACCTTTGGGAGTTAGTGCTCTCTGCTCAGTGGCGTAATTACACTTTAAGGAAGAACGATTTTACTTACTGCCAATAGTCACAAATTCTTATACCAATTTAGTAAGCAGTTCACCTCATTTCAGTTAATTTTACAAATATTAAACAAATATGGGTGCCGTTTTGCAAACATTAAACATACCCCCAACCAAATCTCCTCCCTTATTTCGTTCGCAAACAACCGCACAAAACCCAAGAGCTCTAAGCCCCACACACACACACACTCACACGCTCAAGCCAATAACCTAGAGCCATTTGGCTATTTACACAATTACAACAAAAAGTATTTGCCCTGACCAACAACCGCCCACTCCAAGCAAACACCCACCTCCAGCATACTTACGTGTATAATGAAATTGCGTCGAACATTTTTTCTGTGGCCAACAACTTGGGCCCAGAGAGCTTTGGTTAGGGAGCACACAAAATTTTTGGTATTGTATTGCGTTTCAAGCTAAAAAAGCCTCCTGTTATTCCTACCCCAATAAAACATCTTCGCTCTTTCTCTTTATTTTGGTTATGCTGTTCAAGGTCAAAGTTGAGTGTGTCGAAAGCAGTTTTTGATGAGGGGAAGTTGGTAATGCTCTTACTTGGGGGTTTTTTTATGAGGACAGGACACAAGAATTTGATTTTAGAATAGAGGTGCAAAAGATCTTTGCACTGCTTGCACATTTGTTTTTGTAAAGCACTAGGCATACTGCTCTTGGGCCTAACCAAAGTGGAAATATACAAATCGTTTCTTCTTCTAGTTAAAAGTCACTTGTGCTTGGTTTTCGTCGAAAAAATATAAAGATATCGGGTTAAAACAGGGGTCGGCAAAAAACACATTCACATTTTGACCTTACATGTTTATGTGTAGCCACTGACATGAAGTTCATTTTGCCAGAGGCACTGCGTAAGCTTAAGATGCCGCTGCTGAGCACTTTTGTATGCATTTAAAATAGATAACCGTAAGATGCATCCCTTTTAATAGGGAGGGCTGGACTAAAACGAAAATTATAAGAACCTTATTGTTCACCTGATAATTTCTATTTTCGTCGCATAAATGAACCAATGCTCAAATGATACTTCCCTTTTGGGTAAGAGTATCACTCACAGTCCTAGCACAACCAAACGCGCAGAATCCGCTGATGTTATGATTTTGTATGTTGTATTGGGTCCTGTGTAGGCCATTAAAAACAAAACCCACCCTCAACCCTCAAAGGACCCCATTTTTTGGGGCTCGGGTAGGGGGCAGCCAGCTGTCACTTGACCTAAATCAAACAAAAACTTTCCAATGCGTAGGCTGTATATCAAAAGGACCACGATGTTTAATTGTCTAATTAAAATCAGCCAGAATTGTAACTGTAGATGATAAGGGAAATTTGTGTCCCAAATCAGTGATAGAGAGTCGCCCCCGTCAAGCCCTGCTGACACTCAAGTACCAAACGCTGATGATGCCAATTCGGATTCGCATCTGCATATGCTCTTGACTTCTTCGAAAACCAATAACAATTAAATGGGAACAGAAACCTAAGTAGCCGCTTGTGCAATCTGAAGGCTGTCCTTGAAGGTTTCATTTCCATTTACACATCGCCTCATGCCACAAGGCGAATTATAGTTTTATAATCACTCAGTTCACTTCAGTCCAGTCCAGTCCAGCCCAGTCAGGGGAATATGTAAAATAAATCAAATTACGCATAAAATTTCATTTCATAAGAAGCAGAAACAAACAACAACAACAAAGAGAACTTTTGTGTATTTATAGAGAGATCTCGGGCATTACATTTCATTTGCCGTTCATGGTATAAATATTTAAATTTGTATTTTTCGAAGGGGTCTCCTATTACGACAATCGAGGATGAGATCGCTGAGAGTAGAACGAACGTTCATGTAACATCAGCATGTATTGCTCTGCCGAATTGTATATTAATTTCTAAGTAAACTGGCGGTACGTGATTTTTATGCTGAAAGGGGCTCAAGGTCATTGAAAAGAATTACTACATCAGCGTTCAAATTAAAATACACTGACAAATGATTGAGGAGCATAAGAATAAAGTTGCAGGGAAAGAAACGAAAGTGCAGGGAAATTAATTTTTCAAAAATTAAAATCGCTGATGACCTTGCATGGGAATTAATCCCTATGCTCACGCCACACACAAATAAAAATCTTTTTTTTATTTCTTGTGGTTTTTGTTGTTTTACAAACATTTTCTACATTGGCAGTGAGCTGATTTTGGACCCCTCTGGTCAGCGTTGCCAGCATAATGTGATGAGAAAGTTTCTAGATTTGCGCAAAAATAATTGGTAGAAATAGCAAAAAAGCTAGAAATGACTGAAAAAAGTTGCTAAAAGTCAAAAATTAAAATAGTATTGTTTTTGGAAATAAAAGAAACCGTATAAAAAAGTACTTTTCAAGTAGTTAAGGCTTCAGACGCTAACCAAAGTGTTTCAAATAATAATACAGAACCGACTAAATCAAACATTAAACAATTTTAAGCAATTGCGCTAACTGTCTTATCAGTACCAACTAATAAATTCTCAGTTGAAAGGGACAGAAATTCTGAATATTAGTTTGAACTTTGGGCAAATTGGGTGGGTAAATATTGAACTGAATCAAAACCAAATCAATACAAAACCCCCTCCCAAAATTAACTCTAAAAAAATTTCCGAACATTAATCTAATTGCTGAAGTCGAGACACGTTAACATTAAAAAACAAAAAAGTTTTTCTAAATAAAACCCACTTTTCGACCGATAGTTCCTATGGCAGCTATAAGATATAGTCATCCGATTTTGACAAAAACTTCCAAATCTATGTGATAGCGTATAGTATTAATAATTGCTGAAGTGGGAGCCGTTAACATTAAAAACAAAAAAGTTTTTCTCACAAAGACCCACTTTTCAACCGATAGTTCCTATGGCAGCTATAAGATATAGTCATCCGATCCGGTCGGTTCCGACATATTAGCAGTGTGCAGTAAAAAGAAGACTCTGTGCAAAGTTTCAGCTCGATAGCTTTAAAACTGAGAGACTAGTTTGCGTAGAAACAGACAGACGGACAGACGGACGGACAAAGCTCAATCGACTCAGCTCGTCACCCTGATCAAGAATATATATAGTTTATAGGGTCGGAAATGAATATTTCTATGCGTTGCAAACTTCTGGGCAAAATTATAATATCCTTTGCAAGGGTATAACAAAAGCCAGGCTAACCTCGTCTGTGCCGAAGTTCTGATACACTTGAAAAGCAAAACTTCAGCTTAACAAACATTTAATGTTACCGCGGTAATATTGAGAACAAACATTTCTATGGCAGCTACAAAAAGTAATCATCCGATCCGGTCGGTTCCGACATATTAGCAGCGTGCAGTCAAAAGAAGACTCTGTGCAAAGTTTCAACTCGATAGATTTAAAACTGAGGCAGCAGTTCGCATAGAAACAGACAGACGGACGGACGGACAGACAGATCCGGTCCCGGTTCCGACATATTAGCAGTGTGCAGTAAAAAGAAGACTCTGTGCAAAGTTTCAGCTCGATAGCTTTAAAACTGAGAGACTAGTTTGC
Organism: Lordiphosa stackelbergi; assembly: GCA_018904235.1. Lineage (NCBI taxonomy): Eukaryota > Metazoa > Arthropoda > Insecta > Diptera > Drosophilidae > Lordiphosa > Lordiphosa stackelbergi. The sequence continues at coordinate 48,268 of JAEIFU010001855.1, read as the reverse complement.
GTAGAAACAGACAGACGGACAGACGGACGGACAAAGCTCAATCGACTCAGCTCGTCACCCTGATCAAGAATATATATAGTTTATAGGGTCGGAAATGAATATTTCTATGCGTTGCAAACTTCTGGGCAAAATTATAATACCCTTTGCAAGGGTATAATAATGTACGCATTCGTAATGGGAAGTTCGGCTCTGGCATACATCCTTAATACCTAGTAATGCAGGTTGTCGGCAGCCCGTTTACAAAACGGCCATGCACATGGTAAAGTAATGCAGATTGTATGGGAGTGTTTCCTTCATACTGATATCAAAGTAACGCAGGAGTAATCCATTTTGCAATGGCAATTTGCGCCGCTGGGCTATCTATCTATCTTTCTAATTCCGATTTAAAAAAAGAAATGTTAGAAAACTGTCAGAGCAACCGCTTTGAAGCTAGATCGTGAGTCTCGAAATTCATACTTATCCATCTATTAGGAAACTAAGAAAATAAACATGAACTGTTTGCTAGCTTTTCAGTATGATTTAGCGAGGAGGACTGTGGCTGCCAGAGCGTCAATGATTAGGTATTTCGAAAATGTTATCGATATATATCGATATTTTTGCTCAAAATTACGAATATCATTATCGCATATTTTTCCGAGGCGATATATCGGAAATCGAATATTTTTTGGTGATATTTTTGTTGTTTACACTGTTGCGAATAACTGTTTCTTGTGCTCTGGACATTAGAAATTTATTAAGGGGAAATTTGAACTTTTCCAACTTTGGCGAGGCTTTCAAACCTAAAGATATCTGATTTTGGATTTTTTATAAATTCTCTATAAAATATACTGAATTTTTCGAGCCATGTTGTGCAAAAAATCTTCACATGTTAAAAATTGTATTGAGAAAAGTCCGGTCTACTGGACATGTAAAACAATGTTAAAAAGTTTTTTTTTTAAGTTGATGCACAGAAATCGCAGTGCAAACTGTGCAATAAAGTTCTAAAGACTAGGGGCTACTCAACAAATATAAAGGCGCACTAAATGGCATAGCATGGTGCTTGGCTGAAATGCGCTCACTTTTTGAAAGGGTAATAAAATATCCGCATCAGCATGACGAATATCGTCAAACAGTGGCAGTCGCCTATCGTCATGCTGCACGCATATTGTTCACCCTTTAAACACAAGTTAGCGACATCTGAAGTGTAATTTTTGAAGGATCGCTCTTCGCTGATCACAATACTGCCATATTATCTCAACAATCACCAGGACAGGGGAATCAGTTATTGGAGCTGAATTCGAATTTACCGTTGTTTACCCTGGATCGGAACCCCATTATGTTCTGGATGGAAGAGAAAGACGCATTGCAAGTACTTTGTGACTTGGTATTGTAATATGACGGTGTAATAACACCGGAAAGCTCCGAGCCATCGGAACGCTTGGCTTTGGCTATTTCTGACACCAGAAGCCGAATGACCGGTGAGCACATAACTCAGCGCGTCTTCCTAAAGTCTCTGTCTAACGATTATTGGTAAAAATCCAGGGACCGTAACAGTTACAATATTTTTTGAGAAGTCCATACATTACCTGGTATTTAGAGATTTTTATTTAAAAACTCCAGACATACCAATTATTCTTTCACATTTATTTAAAAAGTCCGAAAATAACAATTATTTTTTAAATTTTATTTTATTACTCTTACAGGTAACAGTTATGGCATATACTTTTTGACTTTTATTGTGTTGGTTAAATGTGTACCTTTTTACTATACATCAGTCTGTTAGATTTGTAATTTCATTTCAATTCTTCTCAAATTACAAAGATTATTTTCGAAGCAGGTCATTACTTAACAAAGAATCGATGCAATATTTTACAATTATTTGGATAGTGAAATTGTTAAGGAAAATATTTATAAACTAAAAGAAGATGATTAAGATTAAGTGATTTTTAAGCAAGAAATGGTGGTCCGATTAGGATTTCTGAGCTCGGCAGGTAATTAATTTCTTAACAAACTGAACCGATCCGATTCGGCCAGGTTTGGCTTTATTGTTTGGACTGCTGTACCTTGCAGAGTTATTGTTGACAGTGAGAGAGATCAAGTGAGCGATTTTCTTGTTAAGCTCAAAAAAAAAAACGAACAAACAGAGTTATCAAATCACAGCAAAAGTTAAATTTGGGGTGACACAAATTTTTCGTTTTGCGTTTTTGAAAATAAAAAAACTTCCTTTTCATAGCATTATAAAGATGGTACCAAATCTGTCAGCAGCCCGTGAAGTGCGAAACAAAATCTAGATCTTTGCTTATGTCGCTTTCAGTTTTGCGGGTTGCGTGCTTTACAAAAACAATTGTGCCCCATGTGCATAAGCAGTGAGCACTTCTGGTTTAAATATCACCTCTTTAGATCGACTTTCAATATTTATATGCATCGCCTACAAAATTTATGTAAGACAATAGCTTCTAGTCTACTCCACATAAATCCTTAGCTCATCTCATTTTATACGACCTCGACTCACGCATAAAATTTAGCAATGAAATGTAAATAGAAAAGCTCATGAGCTTACATGAGAAGAGAAGAATATAAAAACGACAGAGCTTTATTTATACAAATTTGGGTTAACAGGCAGAGCCTGGTGCCTAACTTCAGCGAGGAGGGTTGATTTGCTTAATAATTTTGGTTATATGAAAATGGTGCCAAGGATGATGGAGCGAGCATTCAAGAAATTGTCACGTATACGCCGCTTATGCCCGTAATTATGTATGTGAAAGTAACCCAAAATAAGCCGAAGGTTATGTTTTTTTGTTAATAAAACGAAAACATCAACAAAACGCGGCCTGTCACGGAGTTTAATCCGTTGATGGGGAACCTTAAAAGCTTCCCTCTGTCTATATCTGTCCTTATTACTCACACACCTTCTTTGTTTGCTTACAATTTCAAGGTTGCATTTATCCTCATTACATACGAAAATTAGATGGGTTGGGCCCTTTAACTGCGTCGCAGTCACAACACATTTTCGGTGCTGGGTCAATTTTGTTTCTTTTGACAAAAACTGATAGCATGTAATTATCTAGCGTGGGCGTTTACCATGTTTACGGCGCGCCATCATCGTTTTTGTTGAGTTCTGGGTGTTTTCTGTTCAGCCTTTAGCCTGTCATTACAAGGGTTACAAGACAAAACGAAAATTCCTGGAACGCAATTGTCAGTTAATGGCCATATATCCTCGCCCAGCAACAAGCCACATTTATCTGGTTTTCGAGGCTTCTCCACTTTTCTCCACTATTCGATTTTCAGGGCGAGCATACATTAAACTTAATTCGGCAGCCGACTGTTTCCTGTCCTCCGACTGAATGGCATTAAACATTCCACCAAGTGATCAAGTGATCTCAGTTATTCATTTTATACAGCCGCATGACAAAGTACGTTTATATTAAGAGAAGAAGTTTGGAATATTGAATGACCACTTCCTGAATTGAAGAGACCCCATGACATTGAAAATGTTTGCCAGAGTTTTGCAATGCTAAGCGAAAATCGCCTCCAAATGTTGCCTCAAACATTGTACTAGCCGCTGCCAATCAAATTTTATGCGCATTTTGTTAGCTGGCTGATGTCCTTGACGGGCGGCAGCGACTGGAGACAGGCGGCGCCGACATTTGGCCTCATTCGGGAGGGTGGCGACGCCATTTGCCAAAGGCAACAGTTGGTTGCCGATTGTCTCCAGGCACGCACATAAAGGAGCGACACAGAATGAGACCATAAAAGTAGGCGTCAACCAGGGGAGGTGTCTTGAAAAGCCAGAAAGACTCAAGGACTTGTGGGGGGTCATGAATAAAGCAAAGCTTTATTAAACATTTTATAAGAAAAACCCAGTGGTTCAATAGTTATATTTATGTCCTATCAAAATTTACTCTTAGGTCTAAGCATAAGAACTAGTCCGTAACCCACAAACAGTGTAAGGAGGAGCATTAACGCAAAGGATGTCAACTGAACTTGTATCGCTTTCCATGGAAGTGGAAAATGGTTGCAAAATCTATATGATGTAACTTTGTCTGCCATTCGTAAAAATAAAGCGATGCAAACAAGCTCTGACCTACTTCATCGACCGCTGGACAGCGACTAAAAAGCTGTTTGCTCTCTTATCATAAGCCGAGCGCATGCTTTCGGCTTGTGTCGGTGTGAATAGCAATATGTGTTCGGCCCCTGCGGGCCTGTCTCTCTGTCTGTCTGATCTCACACATGGTAAGAGATTGAAGTTCGACATAAACTTCCTATATCCTTGCAAAGGGGATATTAAAATTGTCCAGATGTTTGTAACCCATAGAAAAAAGCATCTCCGACCACATAAAGTATATATATTCTTGATCAACATGTCGAGACGAGTTGATATAAGCCATGTCTGTCAGTCTGTCCGTTTCTCTGCTCCTTTGCACAAGGGTTTAGGTACAAACACGTAGCACATTTGTTGGAACCAGCCGGATCTGATGACTATAGCTTATACCTGCCATATGAACGGTCGGTCGGAAAATTAATTTTAGTCAGAAAAACGTTTTTGTTTTCAAAACAAACGTCCTCAAACCTCAAATTTACAAGTTTTCTAAGCATCTACATAATTTCACCAAGCTCGATGAAAATCGGACAACTATATAGTATAGCTGTCGTAGCTAAAGATAGGTCTGAAAAGAAACTATTTTGTTTTTAATGCTATCGCTCCCAAAATTGATATAAAGAAATAATATATGCATTCACATAGTTCGGCTAAGTTTGATCCAAATCGAATGACCGTAGCATTAGCTGCGTTAGGAATGAAAGGTCGAAAAGGTTCCAGTGAGAGAAACTTGTTTGTTTTCAATGGTAGCATCTTTAAGCTTTCCAGTTATAGATATGAAGCTGAAGCAGAATCAGCAAAATTCTGACGATTGTAATCAAATTCGGATGAATAAATCAAATCCATTTAGAGCTTGGGACATTACGAAATTAACAGTTTCGAGCTAGGCTAAAAACTTCGGTACTTTTACTTTAAAAAATTTGAATCCTAAGTTTTGTGTTTATATTTTTCAATCCGCCAAAGGACTCGTTAAAATCAGTTAAATGATAGTCAAGTTATGAGCAAAAGAAATTTTGCTGCTACTGCAGCAGCAAATTGCATACTAAGCATACACTTTATCAGCTACAGAGTATATTACAGTCAGGCTTTCTTAAAAGAATTTTCAGATTTCCAAAAACGCCCAAACAAACTGATCTCGCCGCTTTGTAATGAAATGCATTTCTGTTACATAAGAAAAGTCATGACTTCCAAAAATTTTACCAACGCAACAGTGGAACAGCCTGTCGTTCTTCAATGACCCAAAATCTTGGAATGACAAGCACCGTTAGATACTGAAAGGCCTGGAAATAGCAGCACGAATGAGGTTTACAGATCTGGCTAAACAAATTGTGAATAGGATGCGTGTAATAGGATCTTCAAATATGACAAGAGAATTCCAAAGAACTTTTCTGTCAGTCCCAAGTCTCAGGCAATATCTATGATGTTCAGAGCGAGAACAGAAGTGCTGCATTTCAATTATAGGCCAGAACATCAGTAAATACCTCGTACGCAAAAGTTTTGCGATTTCGGGAGAAAACTTTTTTGAAAACCGAAGAAAACTTGTTTGAAAAACCGGGTTCAAATCGTAAAACTTTTGCGAAAGTGAAAATGGGAGCATAGCTGTATGTAACCCATCCACCATATCGCTCAAAGAAATGGGCCAAGCGCTCTGGAGAATCAAATTGATAAGTATTGAAACATTCGTTGAAATATACTGAATACGAGTCGGAGGTCCTAGTAGCTAGTGCTCTTTAAACTATTATTAGGTTTAGTATTGTATACTAGTTTATTTGTTAAAAAAATAAAAAAAAAAATATTGAATAATTTCCAAAAAAAAGGTCAACTTTTTGTCACATTCGAATGCAATTATCTTAAAAACGGAAAATAGCAGAGAATCAGCCTTACCCCAATAACAGGATCTATTAAAAGTTACAAGTTAAGCTTATTTAGACTTTTATTTAGACTTTCATTTACTTTAAATGTGTTCGATACTCCCGTTCGACAGAATGGAAATGCCCTTATTGAAAGTTGGTTTGTGCAAGCAACTACCTCAAGCAAGCACTTCAATACAGGTTTCAAGTAGTCCTAGAAGATTTTACTAAGAAAGAAAATAACGAGAGCGTAAGTTAAAGTCGGCTCTAACCGACTTCGATATACCCGTTACTCATAAAAAAACACGTTAAACAGTGTTCCCGCGTTCAGTGGGGGCACGATCTTTATATTGTTTGCAAGATCATTTTGCTAATTTATATCAGAAGGTTTGAACATCTTCTTTAAAACTGTAGGAGATAAAGAAGCATTGTATATGTCAAACTTTTTTAACGAGATAGGTGTCTGGACGGACGGACGGACAGACGGACAAGGCTAAATCGACTCGGCTGTTGATGCTGATCAAGAATATATATACTTTATATGGTCAGAAATGATTCCTTCTGCCTGTTACATACATTTGCTCGACTTTAGTATACCCTTTTTACTCTACGAGTAACGGGTATTAAAACATCACTTCATAATTAATTAATTCACTTTGCAACTGACTGACAGCAGTTAATGTCAAGCAGAAATAAAACACCTACTACTGCTACTATTTGAAATTGAATAAGTTTCCTAATTTGAATTGAATGGATGCACTTGCCAGGTGCTGCTCAATTCACACAGTGGAAAGCTCGACAACGACGACGACATGTTATAACCGTCCACAGGTCTGGAAAAATATGGGTTTGCTTTGCTATACATTTATCTACATGCAAAAATGTCTAGCTCTCACTCTAATAGTTTCTAAGATCGACGCGCTCCTACAGAAGAATATATGTATTTATCCTGTAGCACACTCTTGCACAACTTAATCTGTTCCAAAATCCGTTTTCGAACAGAAATTAAATGAAATGATAACGAACTTTTTCCTTTATGCTGTTCCCCAAAGTGTTGTCCAAATACTTTAATTTAGCAACCCTAGTAATCGATTGAATATTGAAACCGATAAAAAAACGTGGAGCTTAGAACAGCTCGGTTTTGGACAAAGTGGATCGGTTTGGGTTTTCGTGCAATATTTTATTGATGCTTAAATAAAAAATTCCTTTAAAATATAATTCATTATCAAACAAATGAATTAAAGACTCAAACTGTTTTCTAAAAATGTTTAGCATTATTATAATTATTCGTTTATAATAGTAGTTAAAACGAATAATCTTGTCGATTAGCTGAATTCTGAACAGTGATCACTCGTTTTCGGAATTGGGAACATGCCTGTTGGATTCGATTTATTTTTATACTCTGTACCGAAGGTACATAGAGTAAGTTTGGCAAAAGTATGTAACAGGAGAGAAGGATATCATTTCCGACCCTATAAAGTATATATATTCTTGATCAGCATCAACAGCCGAGTCGATATAGCCATGTCCGTCTGTCTCCTGTCTGTTCGTCTGTCCGTCCGTCTGAACAAACAGATCTCAGAGATGGTAAGAGAGATAGAGGTTTGACATGTATGGGACAAATGCTTTTTTACTTGCAGGAAGATCAAGTTTATTTTCTGAGCCCCTACCCGCCCCCAAAATTTTGAAAACGTCATATCTCCCAGTTTTAGATAGATGATTTGTACCTTCTAGAGATAGTGTTAGTCATTTTAGAATATGTATCGATTTGCCAAAGAAAAATAATAAAGATCGGACGAGCGTTCTTCAGTTATGAGCAATAGTGAATCTGAAGTCCCCCCCCCCCCCCCCACCACCACCCACCACCCACCAAACCCACCCTTTCACAACCAACGCCACAAATCTTAGAGAGAGAGAGAGAGAGAGAGAGAGAGGAAGAGAGAGAGAGAGAGAGAGAGAGAGAGAGAGAGGTACAGAGTATATTATAGTCGGGCTTGACCGACTTTCTCACTTGTTTTTGTTTGGTTTAAGGATTATCAAATATATTATTAGCGCGCTTTGCTGCTTACTTAATGCATTTAATGTTCCATTTGTCTATCACAAAATGTTCCGTTGTACAGAATGAAACAATATAAAATGAATTAGGCGTTCAAGCACAGAGATTTTTGGCCCAAATTTGATATTTTTATACCCTGTTCTCATTAAAAATGGGAAAAAGGGGATTATGAAGTTGTGAAATGTATGTAAGCCAAAAGAAGCCCTCCGACCCCATAAAGTATATATATTCTTGATCAGCATCAACAGCCGAGTCGATTTAGCCATGTCCGTCTGTCTGTCTGTAAGAACGCGTTGATCTCAGAGACTGTAACAGATAGAGCCACAATTTTTGGGTTGTATGTAGGTGTATACTGTACCCACATCGAGTTTGTTTCAGATTTGGAAAATTCCTCCTCCTCCATCTTTTTACAGCGAAAAACTGTCTTTCTCTCTGTATAAACGCGTGGATCTCACAGACTATAAGAGGTGGAGCCACAAATTTTTGCATGTATGTAGGTGTATACTGTACCCAGATCGAGTTTGCTCCGGATTTGGCAAATTCCTCCTCCTCCTTCTTCTAGCCGCGAAATACTGTCAGAGCTACAATTTTTAAGCTTGAACCTAGTGACTTAATATATATTCAATAAGGCCCAATAGCTGTCTATTCTGTATACCACTATAAGATCCGGCAAAAACATCAAGATAGCGCCTCCCCATTTATTCAAATAAATTTAAAAATAAAAGGAGTTCAAAGCTATAGGAACCAATTACTTGGAACAGGGTATTTTGCTGTCGGGGCACTCGACCGCAACACTCTTACTTGTTTTTAACTAATTTTTGAGGAACCTTTTTAGAAAAGAGTAAAATTTTTCTAAAATTATTTTTTAAAATTTTATTTACAGTATAGATTATATTATTTTCGAAAAGCTAAAACGTAAACGAACGTTTTACTTTTTGCTGTTGAGTTGGTAACGTTTTGTACGTACTTCTAGACCAAAAAACTGCAAAAATCATTTTTTTTCTGACTGCCTCATACCCAAAAATTCTTACTCTCATAATCAATCAATCAAAACTCATTGATGAATGTATTCAGCTCGCCGCAATCGCATCGAGCGGTTGAGCCAGAATTTTTCATGTTTATATTTATTGATCGAACAAAACTCTGCGTCGAATAAATTGTGTATTGTGTGTTCAACCGCAGAAATCTCAGCGTTAAATGCATTGCTCTCTCACTCTTTCACTCTCTCTTTCCATATCTGTCAGCAGCGTCTTTTGCATGAGATTGTTCATTTGTTTGTTCGCTCACTCTGATCAATCGTCGTTGAGCCAAACGAACTAAACACCCCCAACTGATTGGAATAAAAACAAACATGATTATAATCAGAGTGCCATTAATAGGATTGAATTAAACTCAACAGCGAACATGTTGAGTATGCAAGTTTGATGCATTGAGCGCAAAGCCAGTTTATTCGGGTGTTGATTAATGTATGAGCGATTTGCAATCGAACAAAGCCGTTCTCTGATATCGACAGCCACTAAAGTTGTCACCAACTCTATAATTTGAAGTTATAAAGCTCGTATTTGCACTTTAAATTCAAATAACTTCATGAATGGTTCGTTTTAGAGGTCGAGTTCTCGGTCCAGTCCCAAACTTATCGAATCTAAGATTTTAATTATTTAATTTCTGCCACCTGGGAAGCCTGAGAATCAACCTGAATTTAAAAACGAGAAGGCCAAGCTAACTTCGTCTTTGCCGAAGTTTTTATACCCTTGCAAATGTTTTAATACATCAGAGTTTAAGAACCCCAGCGTTAAGCAAACAATTTTTCTAAATATAAAACCCACTTTTCGACCGATAGTTCCTATAACAGCTATAATATATAGTCATCCGATTTTGACCAAAACTTCCAAATCTGTATAAAAGCGTATAATATTAATAATCGCTGTAAAGAGACACGTTAACGCAGTAAAGTAGTTTGTAGAAACAGTTAGTTTGCGTAGAAACAGACAGACAGACGGACAGACAGACGGACAGACGGACAGACAGACGGACGGACAAAGCTCAATCGACTCAGCTCGTCGCCCTGATCAAGAATATATATAGTTTATAGGGTCGGAAATGAATATTTCTATGCGATGCAAACTTCTGGGCAAAATTATAATACCCTTTGCAAGGGTATAACAACTAGTTTTCGAAATCGGAAATGTTTGTAATCGAAAATATAATACATCTTTAATCAGGTTGATTTATAAAGTCAATCAATCATATTCACACTGGCCGCAGCTTCAAAAAAAACTGTCAATATCGAAGCTGTGGAATTTGTTGCAATAGAAAATACATAGTCGCCATCGCGACTTCTCCGGGTCTTCTGAGTCCCTTGAATAACTCTATGGATTTAAAATTTTTGCAGTTTTATGGACTCTGATGGCTATTTTCAAAAAGCTTCTCTGTGAGTAACCCATATTCTGGGGGTGCCACAGAAATCAAATGTTTCAATATTGAATTTTACTTATGGAGAATATGACTTAAATTATAATTATAATTAAACAAGTAAGAGCGTTGCGGTCGAGTGCCCCGACAGCAAAATACCCTGTTCCAAGTAATATGGTTCCTATAGCTTTGAGCTCCTTTTATTTTAAAATTTATTTGAATAAATGGGGAGGTGCACTTGCATATCTTCGGGGGTTTTGCTCGGATCTTATAGTGGTATACAGAATAGACAGATATTGGTCCTTACTGAATATATATTAAGTCACTAGGTTCAAGCTTAAAAATTGTAGCTCTGACAGTTTTTCGCGGTTAGAAGAAGGAGGAGGAGGAATTTGCCAAATCTGGAGCATACTTAATCTGGGTACAGTATACACCTACATACATGCAAAAATTTGTGGCTCTACCTCTTATAGTCTGTGAGATCAATGCGTTCATGCAGAGAGAGAGACAGTTTTTCGCTGTTAAAAGATGGAGGAGGTGGAATTTTCCAAATCTGAAACCAACTCGATGTGGGTACAGTATAAAAATTAAGGGAAGAAAAAGCAGAAGTTACAACTACGCCTCTTGAACTTTTTGCATGTACGGAATTGCGAAGTTGAATGTTACTTTTAACAGACAATGTTGCACTTAACAGCACATTTGTGGAGACTATGTAAATTGGCTGTGGGCCTTATTTTGCTTGAGCAACAGACGCAGCATTGAGAATGCACCATGTAACTTCACTCTGCTTCTACCTGCACCGACCAGCTGAAGTGCTTTCAGCTAAAGTAATTTGAAAATCCATATAAAAACATGAAAAAAAAAAAACAAAAAAGTATTAAATTTTTTCATGACGAAAAAATAACTTTAATTTTGGCGGTGAAAAAGCGGGAATGTCATTTGTGATCTTTTTCAACCCCCAAGCATTCGGACTTAAATTTTGTGATCAAGGCTTGAGGGGGCCCGAGCATCTACAAAAAATCAACTTGGCATTAAAACAAAATACAGATCGATCGATCCAGTGTGACCTACCACCGCCAACTAAATTAAAAATACCAAATACTGAAATTTTTGGCTTAATTTTTTTAAAGTCTGGTAACACTCTTTACCCACCACGGAGAAGGAAAAGAGAAAGAAAGAAAAATTACGAACTTGATGTCCGAATGGGCCTATAACACTATCAACAAACAGTTAAACATCAAATTAACTCATAACTAAAAGTAAGGGAAATTTTTTGGGCGAAATAGTCAGCCCTGTTTTTAGAGATGGAACTTCAATTTTATCATGGGGAGTTCTAGATTTTCTAACAAAATTAAATCTTTTCGAGAGTTTTACAAACCAACCGTCCGCCAAAATCTCTCCGATTATGCCCGTTTTAAAACCTGCCCAATCATTTCTTGTAAAGAAAATCACTTGTCAAATAACAACAACTTCAAAAAAGAGATGGTTAAAACCCGTTCATTGCCGGTTACAGCAGAGTGCGGCCTATGTCTTGGTGCTTTTCACCATCAAATGTTCAGCTAGGGCATAGGCTGTGGGTTCCCCATAGACCCTTTCCGAAGCTCTTTTAAGAAGATTTGATGTTAAATATGTCCATAATAGCCATTTTCCAGGCTGTCAATAAAATGTGTCCAAAAATATCTTCCACTCTCAATAGGTAAACTAATGCAAACTATAAAGTCATCAAATCAATTAACCGCAATCATTTTACGTACATGCATAAAAATAATACAAATTGAATGCTCATAAATAAAATATTTTCACTTTTTCGTTGTTGTCGCTACTCATTACCAGCAGCAGCAACAACCGGCTCTAAGCGCCTGCAATTTGTTACTACAACAACTACAACACAGCAACAAACACAAGAGTGCGGGGCGGTCGACCCAATTTCTGCCCATAGACCGCAACTGAAATTCACTTTCTTTGCTTTAAATTTGTGTTTGGTTTTTTTTTTCTTTATTTTATAATTTTCTCTTTGCAAAGTTCACTCAACTTTTGGTTAGGGTCTACTCTTCATCTAATAATTAAAATGTTCAAAATCAAATAACTGACATTCGTTTTCATTTCCAGAGAGACGCAGACACTACCGAAAAAATCAAAAACACTTTCCACTTACACACCAAAAACTTTTCGTTGACCCAGAAACTGTGGAAAAAAAACCCGTTTGAGTTGAAAGAAATGCAACAAAAACTTTAAACTTTTAAACAAATGGAGTACACTTTCGCTTATGAAAACGAAAGTCAACGGACTTTGCCAAAGAGACAACCAAAAGGCAACAGTTTTTGAGGTGAAATGGCGGAGAAATTTGTCAAAAAAAAAAAAAACCAAATCGAGATCAAAAAGTAGGCTGAGCCACGCAAAAGTTCAAAGCTGCAAAGCCGTTGAAATCGCTCGCGATTTACAAGGCGAATTTTGATTGTTCAACTTTATGCACGCGCCCCTGAAAAACGTAGTGTGCACGCGACTTTTGCAAGTGACCCAATTTTCAATACCGCAAACATTGAAATTGAAATAAAAAAAAACAACTAAAAATGAGCCGGCAACAATAAATAATTTGGAGGTTTCACAAACAATTGGCGATTTTTTAGTTTGTATTTATGTAAAAATACACACACAAAATCATTTAAACTGAACCTAAAAAAAACGACTTTTGTTTTGTGGCGACAGACGGCAACCTTAAATCAAGGCAGCATTTAAAGTTAACTACAAAACAATTTGTAAATTACTTTTAATGTTATGGGTGATGGGAGGGAGGTGTTACTATATGGGAGGGATGAGTGTCAATCGTATGTTAAGTCAATAGGAAATGGAAAGCAAATAATTCCCAGGAAAGAGATAAGGAGAATACCCGGTAATTGCCACTGGCTGTTTGCTTTACAACAACATTTGTGCAGTTAAGGCATAGACTGTGTTCACCAATTCAAAATTCATTTTTAGGACAACTTTTCTAAAATTCAGAACAATTTTTCTCAATTATAGAAATTTTTCTTTTGAGGGCGATTCATCGACTTTCTGAACCAACTCTGTATACCTGAAAGCAAAAATTTATCCCCCAGTTCTTTCGCATTCCTCTTGTAGACCATTTTTGCTGGAGCTTGTTCATCCATACGGGTAACATCCAGCCAGCGCAGCCGGTGGTGCTTTATGCGCTTGACCAGACTAGTATCCCAAGAGCATGAGCTAAGTTCGTAATTCTTTCGATGCGAAAATCCTCGCTCAACTCTTAATCCAAAAATCCTGTGAATCTTCTCCGGTAACACACTTGGGAACCTCCCACTGAGCCTGTGGTGCACCGGTTTGCGAGCGTGATTCTTCTCGATTTTCAGGCTGATGTTGTTGTCGCCGGTTATCATCTTTCCAAGATATACAAAGTCCTATACAACTTTAAAGTTGTACTCTCCCATTGCAACAGATTGCACAAGACGCGTGTGTACTTCTTTTCGAGGACACTATGTACTTCGTCTGGTCCTCGTTCACCGCTAAGCCCATCAGTTCCAGACTGCCTCTCAACCTCTGAAAACGCATTCTTACCGCCCGTTCGGTATTGCTGATATATCAATCAGGTCTGTTCCCATTTCCGAGTGGATTTAAAAGTAAAACGATTGTAATTCCGAATCGTTTTCATTTGATGTTCCCATTTCCGAGTCGAAATGAAAGATTTAATTTGTAAATTTCGAACTATAATTCAGCAATGGTAACATTAACAAATTCGATCAGCACTGCGCATGCGCTGATGCGGAATTGCGGAACAGCTCGGTTTCATTTCGATAGTTTTTGCTTTCGTCTACGTGCAATTTCTGGGGTACAACTTTAAAATATTTAATTTTAAATCAAATTGAATGCCCAATATTTTTTTTGTTACTTTAAAGACTTCTCAAAATATGACTTATTAATATAAAAATATTATGATAGATAAAAAATAGTCCCGTTGACATGAAAATTGTCAATTACTTTTCATTTCACTCACTCAAAGGCAAAAACTTTTAAAACCGAATAATTTGATCGTTTTTCGGAAACGGGAACAGCTATCAATTCCGATTCCACATGATTTGATCGAAATCGAAAACGGGAACAGGCCTGAATATCATCGGCGTATGCGAGTAGCATTACATCATTATTAAAGATGGTGCCCGATCTGTTGGCATTTGGACACCGGTGCAGTACAGGGTTGTCCATATTCGACGGACCCATCTGGCAACGCCATAACTTTTGACAGAGATGTCAGATCGCTTAATGACATACCGCGTTTGAAGCGTCAGTCCAAGCAGATTTTTACCATGGAACAATACACGCCACGCGAGCGCTCTGAAATAGTTGAAATTTACATTCAACAGAACAAGTCAATTGTGAAAACTCAACGTGCTTTTAAAAAATTAAAAATTAAGCCCATTTCATTGAATGGGACCGTAAATAAGAAAAATTGCCGTATTTACGCCACTGAAAATCCTCAGGAGATTCAAGAAGTGCCTCTTCATGACGAAAAAGTCACAGTTTGGTGCGGCGTTAGTGCGAAAACGGTCATTGGGCCGTTTTTCTCCCACAAATGAAAATGGCCATGCTGTTACCATCAACCAGGAGCGTTATCGCGACATGATGACCAATTTTGTGATGCCAATTATTCGTCGAAAGCGTATGAGGCAGTTCTGGTTTCAACAAGACGGCGCTCCACCGCACACAAGTCGCATAACAATCGATTTTCTGAAGAAATTGTTTCCGGGCCGTTTGATGTCGAAAAGTGGTGATTTGGACTGGCCACCGCGTTCGCCCGATTTGACGCCGCCTGACTTCTTCTTGTGGGGATATTTGAAGTCAAAGGTTTACGTTAACAAGCCAAGGACCGTAGAAGAGCTCAAGGACAACATTCGTGAAGAAATAGCCGCTATTCCGGCCGAAATGTTGGCGAAATCGATGGAAAATGCTGCAAAAAGGGCACAATACGCCATCAACGCCAGAGGCGGCCATTTGAGAGATATCATATTCAAAAAATTGATGTAAACAAATCTACTTGGAACAAATTAAATGATTAAGATTGCCAACCGCCAAATTTTTATTTTTTTCTTTGATTTAAAAAAAAAACATGGGTCCGTCGAATATGGGCAACCCTGTATATATTCCATCAGTAGAAGTCACACGATAAGGCATCGCCCTGCCTAAAACCTCTCTTGGTATCAAAAGGCTCGGAGAGGTTCGTTCCTATTTTGACGGTGCTTTGAGTGCTTCTCAACGTCAACTTGCAAATTCGAACTTACTTTGCTGGTATACCAAAGGTAGGCTGGGCTTCAAAAAACCTTGACCTTATCGGTGTGCCGAAAGCGGCTTTGTAATCGACAAAAAGATGGTGATTTTCGATGTTTCTCTCATAGGTCTTCTCCAGGATTTGGCGTAATGTGAATATCTGGTCTGCAGGGTCTCCTTTTTTAAAAATTGGGCATAGGACACTTAAATTCCAATCGTCCGGCATTTTCGTCAACCCATATACGGCAAAAGTTGGTGCATGCACCTTTCCAATTCTTCCCCCCAGCCCTGATAATTCAGCGGGCAGCTCATCCGCGCGCCGGGTGATTTGTTGTTCTTTAGCCTTGCGGCGGCATCATGTTCGTCATCGCCTCCCAGTAGGTTAGAGAGCACGATTAGCGTACTCGGTGACCAAATTCCCGTGTTCGTCTTTGAATTGTGCGACTCTGGGCTTAAAACCTTCTGTTAGTTGCTTAATTTTTTTGGTAAAATTTTCCGAGTCTCACACATGACGAATAACACCTCGACCTCCTCGCGCACCTTTCCTGCTCATTCTTTTTCTTCTTTCTCCTTCTCCTCTTTCCTTTTCTCCCGGTATCGCTCCTCAACAGCCCGTGTTGCTCCCGACTGCAGAGTTCTCCTGTGGGCTGCGTCTTTCTCTGCAGTAGCGCGTCGGCACTCATCGTACCAAGACCGCCTTCGAAGGGACTCGGAGTACCCGAGTATCTCCTTGGCAGCCGTACTCATGGAGTGTGATATACGATTCCATTGTTCGCATATATCGGAAGAAGATTGGGAGGTTTCCCTGAGCAGTTCGGGGAGTTTAGCTGTGTAGGCTTCTGAGGTCCCTTGTGATTGCAGCTTCTCGACGTGTGCCAGAGCGTGAGGCATGTGCCACACTGAGCCGCGTGCGTACCTTGGCTGCAACCAGGCAATAATCCGAGTCGCTACCTATTAATCGGTTAAATCCATTTTTTTATTTCATTTTACATGAAAGGGACAAGGTTTGGTTCTGTTAGGTTCCCAAAATAGGGTACTAATTTGCACTACTGCACTGAGAAAAAAATTTAATCCAAAATCAAGATTGAAAATCTCTTTTTCGAGTATATTGAAATTGGAAGTTGATTGGAAATCCTTGAAATGGGCTCAAAACAAGATTAATTATCCCCCAACTTATCAATCCTCTTAGAGTTTTGTGTAAAGCTTCAGTTAAAAATCTTGTGATAAGTAAAAATTATCTAAAAAAGCAAAGAGATAACAATTTTCGGTTGCAACCGACCCTAATGGGACTAGAACAGTGGTGCACAAAACATTTTTTTCCTATCCCGTGTGATAGGAAGTCAAAATGCTGAGAGAGAGAATACGTGTGCTCTATAAATAGCACGCACACACATTTCATTTGTTTGTTTGTAGCCCAGGGGGCATGTTTGACATAATGACGTTTACATCGTGTTTCACTGCTACACACACCATCGCAAAGCTTGATAGTGTGTGTTTGGGCACCACTGGACTAGAACCACTCAAACGTTGAGATATCTGTCAGCTGAAATCCACCTTAAAACTGATGGCCGTATAAGCGATCTTAATTCAAGATTATTGGATTTAGATTTAAATTGGAATTATTATTTTGGGTTGAGATTTTATCGTCTCTATTAACTTCTGACACCGTTTCTCTTGGTTTTGAGACCATATACTATAGATCTTGATCTAGATTTTAGATTAATTTTTTTCTCAGTGTGGGTCTACACTCGGCTTTCAGAAATGAGTTACCCAACCATTAACTTCTTTCATAGTTAAACACAATTCAGAAAACTTTTCCTTTTGGGCCACTTCTTTTCAAAATTCTGCGCCACTTTCCAACCAATTCCACATTCGAATGCGCATTTTTACTTAACCGTAAACTTTTGAACTCTCCAAATTGGGTCAACATACACTTAAAACATCATAATAAAGAAACAAAAATTTCACTCTCATTATTAAATTGTATTTGGCTTTCAACAGATTTCGTTTATGTTTTCGGTTTTGTTTTCGTAATTGTTGTTGAACAAACTTCTGGCTAATAATTCGCGAAAAAAAAGCCAAATGAGATACTTTGAGACATTATGTGTGGCTGAAAAGTGAAAACATTTGACAAACGAAATTTTGTTGAAGAATTGTTGGCCACACAAAGCAAAGCACAAAAGAAATACACTTTCGCTGGTGCTTTCAATTTCATTTCAAATGGTCTTTGGATGTGGCTTTTGAAGTCGAAGACTGTCGCGCATGCGTCGCAAGTTAATGTGTGCATGGGCATGGGCACGAGTTTCTGTGACTTTGGTACAATTTGGAATGAG
Organism: Lordiphosa stackelbergi; assembly: GCA_018904235.1. Lineage (NCBI taxonomy): Eukaryota > Metazoa > Arthropoda > Insecta > Diptera > Drosophilidae > Lordiphosa > Lordiphosa stackelbergi. The sequence continues at coordinate 30,265 of JAEIFU010001855.1, read as the reverse complement.
GGACGATGTAATTGACGTTGATTGGGTTGTTGTTTAGTTAATTATTATAATTTTATGATGGTGCATTGAACTTTACAGAGTAATTTGGCAAGACGACTAATATGCAAGTTGATCTAGTTGAACCAAATATTACAATACAAGTCGATTTAATCAAAATTCGTAGCTCAGTTTAAAATCCAAAAATTATTTCGAAGGTACACAACGATTTGGTACTATTTGCAATCTCAGCACAACCATAACTTGGTCAAGTCCCCTCTACACTCATTCATTAAAACAACATCTTAATGCTCTGTGGGAAATTTGTCAGAAGTTGAAGTCCTGATTTTTCACACGCACCCATCCCAGATTGAATTTTCTCAAATCAGGAAATCGAAATCCATCACTATAAAGTTGGTTTCATCTAGTTATCTCAATAAGCAAGGTAAGCAAGACGTTAAACAGGTCCTTAAATTTTACTGTTATTAAGATAATTCGAGGAAGTAAACCAAACTTAATTAATTTGATCAAAAAATCACTTGTTCGTAGGAGAGATGTGCTTAGTGGCATGCGACTAAACGTTCAAAAACGTCATAAAGTTGGCCTCACCGGGTAAGTCCCGACTTGAGATATTCACACACACAAATTTGCAATGAAAGTAAATTTTTGGCTAGATACTCTGGAAATTCGGATTGACAAATTTGGCTTAGTGACTGCTCTGGCAAATTGTCTAGCCAATTTTCTCAAAAGTTGCGGTTAGGAACCGGCCGGTTAAATTTCCCGGGGGGAATAACCTAGCCGGTAAGTCATTTGATTTTCTCAACGAGACTTACCGGCAGGATAGACCGATATCGATAGATTGCTATCGCTGCCATAGTGTGACCAGACAGTGTCAACGAATCAGCTGTGTTTGTTTTGGTTTTCATAATTCTATTGCTGTTGGTGGTAATCATTTAGCAAAAAAAAAGTTGATTAAAATTGCTAGCAATAATGAATCAAGTTGGTGGGCCTTGTAGAGTCAAATATATTTTGGAGAACAAGAAAAGTAATACGGCGGCATGTGAACAGAAGCCTGGCGAAGAATGGAGATCAGTTTGCCGCTCAAGACGGAATTCATCGCACTCGCGTTAAAAATTTTGGAACTGATAAGCGAGAAATTATCGCCTGGTGGCGGCATTCTCAGCAAAGTTGGAGTCTCGTCCATCTCAAAAAAATTGGTGATCCCAAGCTTATCCCCAGGATTGGAAAAAAAGGTTAATATGATTGTAAGATTTTATTAATGAAATGTAATCTTTAAAAATATTTAAGACCAAAATTTTACACAAAACATAAAATAAGACAGTCGAATTGTGAACTGAATCGTTGAAAAAATTTGACTTCATCCAGAGCAATGTATAATTAGCCCCCTCCCTGTACGCTCTTGCTTTATTTACTCGTTGCTCCAACTGGGATGTTGGCCATTGTGGTGATACCGTTCCTAGTACTGGCAGTGCGTGTGGATAGTATTTTCGTTACGGTGCACAAGATCAGCAGTTGGATAACAATCGGAATGCCACATCACAAGAGAAAATTCGTAATGCTATTGGCCTTGTTGATCCTTCGATTTCGTAGACGGCGGGCAGTAAGTTTGCCTGCTTTGCGATTGGAGCCATTTCGAATTCGCCGGCGCGAATTGCCGGAGAGAAACATTTGCCGAAAATGGCGGCGGCTGCCATTCTGCTGGGCTTTTGTTGCGAAAATCGACCAACAGATTATTTGCTATCCTGCAACCTCTTACGCCTACCTCCCATCATTTCGTGGATGCAAAAATTCGTTTATTTATTTGCATTTATCGGTTTGGCAATTAGCAAAATAAATAATACAATGTTCGACACAGCTGTTGTTTATTGAGTGAAAATATCGATAGTTTTATCGAAACTTGCCGGCGGTAACCCCATCAAGAGGCTGCGGTTAAAGTTGCCGGCGGTTTTCGCCAAAGACAGCATGAGACACTCAAATTCGGCTAACCTGCCGGTAAGTTTGACTAACCGGACATTGAGAAAATGGGCCTTAGAGCGATTGAAAAAATCTTTAACTCTTAAAATTTATACAAAAACTGACGTGGACAAAAATGAACGATTGAAAAATGTTGTCCAAAATACATGGGTTATTTTGACCAAACCACAAAATTTAAAAATTATATATTCTAGCTTCATAAAATAAACAGTTGTAACTTTCTTCATTAACTTTTCGAAATAATTGGATTCAAACGCTATGTTGCAGAAATGCATCACGGCCATATAAAGGGTAAACTTAACACATTTGACAAATTAATTTGCTTGTGTGAACATAACTCTGGGGCCGGTTTCTCTATGTCCGGAGAGCCAAACAAGTTTAAGTTCAGCCGTGATTGAGTGCAAGTACGAACAAAAAAACTTAAGCGAAGCTTTAGGTTCAGTAAAATGTTGGAACTTCTGCTAAGTTCCGATTAAATTGTTGATCCTTGATAGGCAAATAGCTGCTTCAAAGACTCCCCATTTTAATACCAGCAAATGGTTTGAAATATTAGAGTATAAGAACTCCAGCAATAAAATTAACAATTTTTCTAACTAAAACCCATATCCAGCTACAAGATATAGTCATCCGATTTTAAACAATATTTGCAAATCAGTGTGAAAGCATATAATATCAGCATTTGCCGAGTTTGGAGATAATAACATTAAAAAGAAAAAGATTTTGATGTGAAACATAATTATTTTTGGTAAGGAAGATTTTAGTAGGAGTAAAATTTGATTTCACGTGCTGGAAAGAAAGGGTAAATGTTTAAGGACGGCATCAGTGACTAAACATTAACTGAACAGTAACTAAACACTTACTAAACAGTGACTAAACAGTAACTAAACAGTGATTAAACAGTGACAAAACGGTGACTTGACGGTGACTAAACTGTGACTTCAAAGTGACTGACAGTGACTAAACAGTGACAAAAAATTGACTTGTCAGTGACAAAACAGTTTCTAAACAGTGACTTCGCACTGACCAAGCAGTGACTTGACAGGACAGTAGGACGGACAGAATGCCGGACAAAATGCCATCTGCTTACATTCTTTCCTATGATTTGGTCGCCAGTTCTTTCTTATGCCTTATAGTCGAGTGAACTGAGGCGCCGTTATCCGTATGAACGAAGAATTGGTAAGAAATGTATGTTTGGCATGTATAGGACATATACTTCTTATACTTGCAGGCAGATCAAGTTTATTTTTAGATTTTTCCACAACCACTACCGCTCCCGCAATTTGGAAAAAAACTCATTTCTCCCAAACTATTGTAGATAGGTGGTTCGTACATTCTAAAAGATATTTAGTAATCAAGTTTATTAATTGATTTGCCGATAAAATTATAAAGATCGGATGATAGATACTGCTGCTTTCAGCTGCTACTGCAGGTACAGAGTATCTTGCAGTCGGGATTGACCGAACTTCTTACTTGTTTTTAAAGTCTTTCAAAATTGATCCTGGTCGGGATTGATTTGTGCCCTTCCGGGATCAACCCATTTTTAGTACCCTTTCGGTATGAATAGATCCCAGAAAACAGTGTACGTGCATATGTGTGCTGTATGTGTGCAAAGTTTGTTCAGAAAACTTCGCTTACGCTCAGCATACACATGCAAAATCGAAGGACCACATTAAAATTTCCCCTTGCCATTTACTTTGTATGGTCGTTACTTTTTTTGTGAGTTCTAGAGTCTTTGGACGGAAAGATAGACAGACAGTGAGCACAACCTCCGGAAAATCTTAACGCATGCATTAAATTTCTTTAGCCAACAAATCTCTTTTTTATATTTTTATTTTTTGTTATTAATCCACTCCGGTAATTCAGTCCACTCTGCTCACCACAGCCAACATTTGGGTTTGGCTCATTTGCCTTGCCTTAAACAAAAAATCTGTTCAACATATTAATTTACAACCTCACGTGAGCTGTCCTCAAAAGCCAAGTCAATAACCTATGTTTCATATAAAAAAAGATTTAAAATTTCACTTGGCTGTGCAGCTGCCGACAGCGAAAGTGAAACTTGGAAGAGGTTTTTGAACTTAACAAGTGGCAGGCGGCAGCAGATGGCAATACCAACCGAGGGGGGGACTGCTACATACATACTGGCCTCGTACGCATAACTGGAGCGGAACCAAAAAGCAACGGCCAATTTTACTTTCTTTTCACATGCACCCCAAGCACAGTCTGTACAAAATGTCAATGAACGCTGCTAGTAAATGAAAGCGTCCGCCTTTTAACCCAATTCAAAGGCAATTTTTGGTTTCGGTTTCAGTTTCTTTTGTACACCTTCGATTTTATGCGCTTGACGTTGTCGTGCTTGGGCTTAAAGAGCCTCGCCACTGAAATATGCCAAAAAAGGTCAGAGACAATTAGCAAGTGTCGTTGAGGCAAACACCCGCACTTCGTCTTCCCCCCCTTCCTAACCCCTCATCGCCAGCTTCAGCGTCATGATCATGTCCCATGAGCCAAGCCAAGCTCAATGTTCAGTCAGTGGCACAGCAACAACGACAACAACACACTGAGCAGAGGAGGCCGCTGTAGTATAAATAACCTCATAATTGCCGTTGAGGGTCTTTGCAATGAATTATGCGAATTAACCTCAAAAATACTCGTACAAAAACGATTCACTGTTCATGAACATGAAACAATTTTTTCGTATTCTTTTCGACAAGTTCAAATGCAGTTGACTTTTTGTGAAGGGAGTGTGGTGGTGTCGAAGTTAGGTGGGTGGAGTCTGTAATATTGTCAATTGTTTCTATAAATGGGCTTTGGTTTCTTCACAAATTTAGAGGATTTTCAATAATCAACAGAGAGCAAATAGGCAGATAGTCTGCAGATTTTGTAGTCCCTTTATCAGTCAGTCGAAGATTAAGTTGCTCAAGAATTAAAACGTATTGAAGCGATTCTGGAAGAATATTTTTATTATTTATCCAATAGAAGTTAAGATGTATTTATATATACATCAAAGCCTTGGCGGTACGATGAGGAGTGCCGACTTGCTCCTGAGGGAGGGGAGAACGAAGATTGTTATAAGCCCCAGAGTCGCACAATGCAAAGACGAACACGGGAATCTGGTCACCGATCCGCAAGTGGCCCTTAACAAATGGAGAAGCTACTTCTCCAACCTACTAGGAGGCGATGACGAACATGATGCCGCCTCTAGAGAAGTAGCGATGCCACCAATCGACAACATAGAGATAGACCCACCGACCCAACAGGAAGTCTGTTTAGCCATACAAAGGCTAAAGAACAATAAATCACCAGGCGCTGATGAGCTGCCCGCTGAATTGTTCAAGGCTGGAGGGGAAGAATTGGTAAGGTGCTTGCACCAACTTCTTTGCCGTATATGGGTTGACGAAAGCATGCCCGACGATTGGAATCTAAGTGTCCTATGCCCAATCTTTAAAAAGGAGACCCTGCAGTTTGCGCCAACTACCGCGGGATCAGTCTCCTTCCCATTGCATATAAGGTTCTGTCGCGCATTATTTGTGAACGTCTAAAGCCGCTTATTAACACACTGATTGGACCTTATCAGTGTGGCTTTAGACCTGGTAAATCCACCACAGACCAGATATTCACATTACGACAAATCCTGGAGAAGACCTATGAGAGAGGCATCAACACACACCATCTATTTGTTGATTATAAATCAGCCTTCGACACGCCGATAAAGGTCAAGGTTTTTTGAAGCTTTGTCTACCCTTGGTATACGAGCAAAGTACGTTCGTCTTTGCATGATGACGTTGAGAAGTACACAAAGCTCCGTCAAAATAGGAAAGAACCTTTCCGAACCATTTGATACCAAGAGGTTTTAGGCAGGGCGATACCTTATCGTGTGACTTCTTCAATCTACTGATGGAATATATACTGCTCCGGTGCCCACATGCCAACAGAACGGGCGCCTTTATTTATAAAGATCTAATGCTACTCGCACATGCCGATATGCGGCAAAACGAACGGGCGGTAAGCAGGGCGTTATCAGAGATTGAGAGGCAGTCGGAACTGATGGGTTTAGCGGTAAATGAGGACAAGACGAAATACCTTGTATACGCGGACAAAAAGTCCTTGCGTCTTGGACAATCTGTTACAATGGGAGAATACAACTTTAAAGTTGTAGAGGATTTTGTTTACCTCGGAACGACGATAACCAGCGACAACAACATCAGTCTGGAAATCCGACGAAGGATCACTCTTGCAAACCGATGCTACTACGGGCTAAGTAGAGAGCTCAAGAGCAGAGACCTCAAGCGAAGAACAAAATTAGCCCTATACAAGTCGCTTATCATCCCAGTCCTGCAATACGGCGCAGAAGCATGGACAATGACAGCAGCGGATGAAGCGGCGATTGGCGTGTTTGAACGAAAGATTCTTCGGAGTATTTATGGACCTTTAAAAGTTGGCGATGATTTCCGCATTCGAAATAATGACGAACTGTATGAGCTCTATGGGGACACCTGTCTGGTCAAGCGCATAAAGCAACAGCGGCTGCGCTGGTTAGGACATGTCACCAGGATGGACGAAGAAGCTCCAGTAAGGAAAGCTTATTATTCGAAGGCGGCTGACTACGGAGGAAGAGGCAGACGAGGGAGACCTCGACTAAGATGGGATGACCACGTTCGGGCAGACATTGCCAAGCTTGGTGTGACCAACTGGTCCCAGCTCGCACGGAGCAGAAGCGACTAGCGGACATTTTGATTGCTTGCGGCCGAGACCGTCGAACAGTTGTGATGCAAGCATCGGGCCAATCAAGAAGAAGAAGAAGCTCAGCCCTCCGCGACTTTGTCCGCGATCAGGATTTCAGGAAATTGTAGAAATTTCGATGTTTTATGTTGTAGACAGTTTCGAGTTCGCAGCTGGCAAAAAATAAATCAAAATTTTGCGTGGTAAATCCAGGGGCCCGTACATATGTTAAATTTTTTTTCATCCTGTCCTAAAGAGCCAAAACCAAATTTTCTAAGTGCTCCAAAATTCCGGAATTACCTCCTCCGCACAACCACATAGTTAATTTCGGGTCTAGCGATATTCCCGTCCCGCCCCAATTTCTAGTAAATATATAAAAATTATGCATTTCACAGCAGCATCAGCTCTGATTGCCCATAATTGGGAGCGTATAGATTTCTAAGTCTTTCCCAAAAATTAAAGAGACAATATTTTTAAATAAAACTTTGACAGAAGTCCCGTCTCATTGAACCAATGAATACGAACTAAAGAACAAAACAAATTTACCTCATGGCAGCCTCTCTTAAATTATAATGCAATTCAAATTGGCTTTCCCCCTTTTACCCCACTCTCTCTTCACCCGCTCTCCACTCTTCCTTCTCTCTCCGCGCTCTTCACTCTTTCCCCTTCCCCCTCCCCTCTCTCTTCACCCGATCTTCACTCTTTCCCCTCCCCCTTTCTTTCTAACATGTGATGCTTGGCATTTGTGTATTACACACATAACTAATTTGTGTGAGTGTGGGTCGTTCACTCTCAGGCTCACTCTCTCTCGTGCTCTTAGCAATAGAGCTTAGTCCACTATATACAAACTATTCTTTGGCGTTTTCACCCACTTCGCGGTCAAATTTTCTAAATTTTCTTTCTTAGTGCGCGCCTGCATAACTAAACGAAGGTCTATGCCAAATCTTAGATCTCTTGGATAAGCAGTTTAGGCTCTGAGTTGATAAAATGTCAGTCAGTCGTGCTTTCAGAGTGAACTTAAAACAGTAAAGTTAATGTTCATTTTTCATTTAAAATAATAATTCCAATCAATTTAAATTTAAAAAAACTTTAGGTCTAATCAGCATTTCCACAGCCTTCAAATTGAACGAATTATGCCAGGACATGCTGTCTTCCCTCAAAATCACTTCACGTCTATAGAATCGTCCATTTAGATTGCTGAAATAATTTAATAGTTTCATCATTTTGTTCCAAATTTCACCTTTCTTCTATACTTACGCATAACCACAATCCGCATACCACCATCCTCCATGTCTGTCCATGGCACAATTTTCCTTTTCAAATGAATCATTATCTCGATCATAGGTCGAAAACTTCTGTAGATAATTGGCATTCAATAAATTTGCATCCGTTCCGCTGAATTGACCCAAAGATTCCAGCATATAGTCCACTTTATCAGAGCCAATTCGAAAATCATCATATCTCACGAATGTGGTATTACCATTGAAATATTCCATATGCACATAGAGTTCAGTTTGCTGACGACTTGTCAGCTGATGTATTTTATCCAATCCTAAGAAAAACTCACGCTGTAAATGCCCGAAACCAGTGCTGGTACTCGGTCCAGTTTCGAAAAAAGTTGAGCCCTCCATTCGAGCGTCTTTGAATTACAATCCAACCTGGTCCCGGTTCGGTCAGTTCGGACTGACAGCGTACCGAAAATGGAAGTTTTATGCCCTGAACTATATGTATGCCCGAAGAGCGGCCGAAGGGTATGCAGCTTGTGGTTGTGACTTGTGTGAGGGCAAGTGTTTCATTATATTCCATCATGGTGGCTATGGTATTATTAAGGTTCTCCATTGAGTCCACTAAATCTTGCGATTCTTTGGCTTCGGCTTGCAAATTTTGAATTTCCCTAGTCTGTCGTTTAATGATATTCTCATTTTGTACATTCTGTTCATGAGTGTAATTGGATTGCAGAATGTGTACTAAATCTTGTAGTTTGGATTGCAGTTCAGTGATGCGATCCGATTTTGAAGTGTCATTTGCCACTTCCTCTAAATTGAGAATTAAAGGTTGCATAAGCTGGGCCAAGTCTGCACCACACTGTTCCACCAACTAAGAGGAATTGAGTTTCAATTACTATTTTCTTTTGAAAAGAATTACTTACCTGTTGATCTTTACATAATCCAGGACTTAGCAAAGGTATGATCAATGATATAAATCCAACATAATTTAATTTCATTTTTATTTGATTTATGTTTTCTTACACTCACAGAAGGCAAAGCGTTCTTATCGGTCGGAAGACGAAATAGCTCTGAGCACATTGTGGTCTGAGCAAAAGCTAAGCTTGAATATGTCAAAACTTTGGTTTCAGATAAAACTTTTCAGTTATATACAAAGAAGTATATAAGTAATAAAATACAGATAGGAAAGGAATGTTAAAACTAAAATAAATAAGTAAATTCATGTATGTACGATATGTGGGTTAAACGACTTGCATGAACCACATTAAACATATTAGAAGAGAAGAAATAGTGAACATGTGAAGTTCTAAAAATCGGACACACCACAAGGAAGGTTAGGTGACCGTAGTCGTTTAGGAACTTACAAACGATTATGGCAGCGCTGGCATAGAGAGCTCTCAGTAAAAACAGGCAAAGATTGCTGATGAATTGGAAGATTTGGTCGGTCAACTAGCAAGCATATCGAGACCTCGAACCGGCATGATATTGCAGGATTAATTTTAATAGCTTGGATCATCCAACGTTTAAGCAGACTCCAGGTGAATGAGTCATCGAACAATGAGTACTAGAGGTAAAATTTACGTTGCCTCTCAACTTTGAGTTATGTTAAGCGTTAGTCCGCATTGAGATTCTTATTGTTCGCAAAACATCAATGGTAAGACCAAGATGGACATCAAAAAAAAACAAAAAAACAAAAAATTTTTAGACAGAAGCCGTGCTAAAAAATTTGACCTCTCAAAAAGTTAAAAGATAGTACCCAAAAAAATATGAAAACTATCTTCGGTTGAAGATAATATAAAATTGGGGTGTGAAATATGCCAGGTAGTTTGTAATATGGAAAAAGCTTTGACAGATTATATTCATAACTGCAAAGAGTAAAGACGCTACCATTAAAAACAAAAAAGTTTTTCTAGCTTAAACTACTTTTTTCACCGATCGTTCCTATGGCAGCTATATGCTCTAAAAATCCGATATGAATCAAACTTGACGGAAATGTGTGGTAGCAAATAGTATTGATCAATAACAAGTTTGGGAGCGATAGCATTGAAAACAAATAAGTTTTTCCTACTAAGAATTTTTTTTGACCCATCTTTTGTATGGCAGCTGTACTATATAGTTGACCGATTTTCATAAATCGTGGAAGAATTGTGTGCAAGCATAAATACGAGGATTGAACATTGAAAACGAAAAAGATTTTCTCTCTAAGAACTATTTTCAAACCGATGGTTCCTATGGAAGCTATATGATATATTCATCCGATTTTGACCAAATTTTGCAAATCTGTTTGAAAGCATGTAACCTTAGTATTTCCCGTGTTTACCAACACTAACATTGAATACGAAAACGTTTTTGTCACTAGAACCCATTTTAATATGATGGTTCGAATATAAACAATGGTTCCTACGACAGCTATAAGATATAGTCATCCGATTTCCACAAAAACTTACAAAAAATCTGTTGGAACACATAATATTAATAATCGCTGAGTTTGGAGTAGTTAACATTAAAAACAAAAAGAGGTTTTTCTAACTAAGACCCAATTTTCGACCGATAGTTTCTATGACAGACCGACTGATAGTTTCAGACAGACGGATGGACAAAGCTCAATCGAATCAGCTCGTCTTCCTAATCAAGAATATATCGCTCACTTACTTCAATACTGGCATAACTTAAAATAATCCATTTTGAGAATAGACACGCTTAAAGTTCTCAATGGATTTAACCCACAAAAAATGGTTATTTTAGTTTTGAGTTAATACATTAAAATATGTATTATAAATTTAGAATGCTTATTGATAAAACATAAAAATGGTGACATGACAAAACGCCCACGGACAAAAGGCCCATATCAAAAATAATCGTAGTATGCATTGAAATTAAATTTATAAATGTTATATTCGGACATAAGGCCCACATCTTGTCGGACTTTTTGCCCAGTTTAATAAAAACTTTGAAATTGTAACCAGAAATATGGCGCTTTAATTTGAAAACGAACTAGCTGTCTCTTGCATATCAGCGGCCTAAAGTGGACAGAGTCAAAAATGCTTGAAATAGCAGCGATAAGCTGGTCACAGAGAAAGACTCCCCTGGCTGCGCGCGAGACCCTCAAGACAAAATAATCTCAAAACCCAAGGAAAAGGTTAACTAAGAAACGGTGTCCAAGCACTACAACGTGAAGTGCAGTATCCAGCCTATTCGGCATGGCTGCACTTAAATGTGACTGCCACGGCTACCAGCGCAAGTTGAAACGCAATGGTCCAGGCATAGTTGTGCTTAGGATTCTTCAGCAATTTCGATCTTCCCATTAAAGCGATTCCAGTTACAAAACTAGGGACTTTGACTGGTACAGACCATCCGTGTTGATCTACTCTTCGCATTGGACGTACTCTTTGCTCAAATATCGCCAGCCGTTGCTGTTGTGGGGAGGCGTTGTGGTCCAGGAGGTAATCAAAGTAACGACCAAAATGGAGTCACCGCATCGCATATTCAAATAAAGTTTCACTTTAAATTTATTTCCAAAAGACACCAATTTCGAATTTAATTTGTATTTACGGAAAGAAACCCGCTATTGACTGCATTTTTGCTCATTGCCCTGGCCTCCCAGATAATTTGCCTTGTTTCCTTCTCAGTCAGATATTCTTTCACGCTAACAGCTATTCACGAGCCTCAATCAAATCATTGTTAAAGACTTAAACGAAATCTAAACCAAATCTAAATCGCTTTAATGAATACCACTAATAAACAGCAGAGTGCAGACGCGCTGCCAACCTACTATTAGTGCCTTTTCAGCGCTGACGGTGTGATCGTGGCTCAAATGCCCAAATTGATATTCAACCAATTGCTCAAAAACCACCTGGTTGCCAAATCTAGATGGATTTTGATTTGAAACATGAGAAAACGGCCCCAAGACAATGGTTTTTCACCAAAACTTGCCACAATTGTAGCGAAATTCTAAAAAAAAATTACACGAGCAAAATTGGACAGAATGTCTATGTCCATTTTAAAGTACCAAAATTGTAAACACTCTGTGGAAAGCATACATTTTTTAAATTTTATATTCAGCGCTGTGTATTAAATGTCACTTAAATTTGAATACGGACATTACACCCATGGGCTTTATGTCCGGTCAAAAGGCCCCATAAATTATTGGAGATTTATTAATAAGTAGTGATCGAAATTTTTCATATGGGCCTTATGTCCGTGGGCGTTTTGTCTGTCATCCATAAAATATGATGTATTGCTTGGTTCATACACAAAAAAAGTACCGAACCCAACAAGTACCGTAGTCTGAAAAGCACGGTACCTTTTTCGTTTCGTACTGTAAGAAATCACAAGTGGCGAACTTTTTTGTGTTTAGCACTCGTGCGTACTAAACAAATTTAAGTTATGTATAATTACGTACAAAAAAGGTTTTTAGTTAAGTACACGGAGTGTAGAATTAAGTTACAGACTTTGTGATAGGTAAGGTACTTAAACCATTTACTGCAACTGAATACTTATTAAATCGCGAAAAAAAACCAAAGAGGATAAAATATAATAATCATGAAAAACCTTAGTGCCAAGGTGTTCATGTCAGGATCAATTAAGAAATTGCTTTTCAAGACCACAAATGGTCACTCTAACTGCATTGCCCTGTCTATGACAATACTGAACCACGATAAATACCACGGATGACCAAGGGTAGAGAATATAACCAAGATCTTAAAATCTGTTTCAAACCACTGTCTGGTACTTACAAATCATTAAATCGCGGAAATATAGCAAAGAGGATCAAAAAATTTAATAATGCCAATCAAACTCCATGGTAACAAAACCCCGAAATGCTTAAGAAACTGCTTTTCAAAGCCACAAATGATCGCTCATAACTGCATTGTCCTGTCAATGACAATACTGAACCCCGATCCATGGATGACCATTATCCACCATTTTCTCTTGTAAATTGAAAATTAATTTGAAAATTTAAAGACTTTCATTATTGCAAACGCTTGGGCTTCGAAGAAGATATTTTCAAGTACTCATCCTGACATGATTTTTCACTTGGTTGGCATTAAGGGCTCTCATAATTACTATTTTTATCCTCTTTGTTTTTTTCCGCGATTTAATAAGTCTTAAGTCACGGTAAATGGTTTAAATACCTCACCTATCACAAAGTCTGTAACTAAAATCGATTTACACTCCGTGTACTTAACTAAAAACCCCTTTGTACTTAATTGTACTTAACTAAAATTGTTTAGTGCGCACGAGTGCGATATATATAGGGTGTTCACCAGCCCGCGTAAAAGCGCAAAGCAAAAAGCGTAAACCAAAAGTTTATGCCACAACAACGAATCACAGAAGAAAATTACGCTACTTTTTGCGTGTTACAAAATCAGCGTAAAAGTGTAAAAAGAGTAAACAGTAGAAGTTTGTAAAATCATTCAAAGTATCGATAAAAAATACTCGGTATCGCTCCATTTCGAGATTTTTGTCTTCAAAATAGATGGTCACACCAACAATAATTAAATTTTTTTTGTCAGTTTAACTGCATCTGGCCAGTTAATAAATTGAGACATCTTCCTCAAAATAGCTCCAAACACTCTGTCTGTAACACAGAGAGCCGTCATCATATACTGTAAACATAGTGGTAGTTTTCTATTGCAGTTCTTCAAACTCCCCAAACAGAAAAGTGCTACCTGCAACTAAAAGTTCCGTTTGGGGTCGAAATGACATAAATGGACCACAAAGACCCATTGGTCATTGAAAAATGGTAGAAAAATTGGTTCACCAGTTGACTTATTAGGGCACACAGAGCTTGGGTCCTCACCGCCAGCATACAATTGCAGTAAGATCCTCCATAAGGTCGTCAACGACTTCACCGAAAGCATCATGGTCTTCAAAATGTTTTATGTTTTCGTTATTTTCATGCTTCTATTTTTCCTTTTACACCATCATCTTTTAAAAATACGTATTTAACTTTGACACACTTCATGTGACAAAAAAACTCACAGCCTGTCATATAACAGCTGATTTACAAATTACGAGGGTAATCGTTTTAGGGCGCTCAATAGCTGCGCCGCGTAAATTTAAAAACTCTTTCTTACGTTTTTACCTTTACTGGCAAAATTATAATACCCTTTGCGAGGTGTGAGTGAAGAGTGAATAGCTACATACTAGAGACGGGCACGGGCATTTCAGACATAGCGGGACACGCACACAAACAGAGTCTTGCAACACATGCACGCCCAAAAATTACTTACAAACACACGCCACGGCACGAAACCGAAAATCACGGAGTGTTATATTGTTTTGTTAAGATGTAGCTACATGGTGGAGGCCAGGAAATATAAACTCTCCAATACTTCACATTTAGCTTTCCTGATGTAGAACAACTAAAATTTATTAGCTTTTTATCCGGGAGGCCCTTGAAACAGTACTGTACACACAAACCTAAGCTATCCAATATGTAATGTTCAAAATCTTTGTTGTTTTGTTTTCATTATTGAATAATTCTTTAATCAATCAAACAGTGTGACTAAAATCAACATCAAATTAAAATCTAAGTATGGAAAAAGCGTGTTAGTGTGCTGTCCTGCCGTGCGGGAGGCGTTGATAATGAAATTGAAACCGTCATTTAATATTTATAATGACATATTTAAGATAACTATGTAGACTTTTCTCCAATTTCCCAGCTGCAATATGTATTTTTTGCTAATTTTCAGGCAATTTGCATAATTTTTCGATAAAGGTGTCACAGCAGACTATTAAATTCAGAAAACGCGAAATGTTTGAGCAAATCTTGCGACCTCTCTTTCTTCGAATATTTCGGGTTGGGTAGGACATACCATTAATGAAAGAACATTTTGTGCTTTTGGGGTAAAAAAAATTTTTTTAATTGGGCTCTAGAAAGATAGAAAAAACGATTGCTTATTAGGACGACTACTCATGGCCCTTGTACAGACGGCCTAATTAGAGCCCTCAAGAAGCATAAATTATTGAAATTGAATCCGTCATTTATTATTTAAGCTAATTATATAATTATACCCTGTACCCCTTAAAAATGGGTAAAAAGGGATCATGAAGTTGTGCAAATGTTTGTAACTGCCAGAAGGAAGTATCTCCGACTTAATAAAGTATATTTATTCTTGATCAGCATCCGTCCGTCTGTATAAACGCCGTACCCAGATCAAGTTTGTTTCAGATTTGAAAAAAAAATTTCCCTCCTCTTCCTTTAAACCGCGAAAAACTGTTAGAACCATAAATTATAAGTTTGAACCTTAAGACTTAATATATATTAAGTTAAGCACCACAATAAGATCCGAGCAGAAACCCCGAAGTGATGCAAATATTGTTTTAAAATAAAATGCAGGCCTATCAAAAACTGAAAAGTAAGCCACGAAAAAGTTAACTCAATATTAACTTCAAAATCAAAGCCATAGGAAGTAACAGCATTACTTGGTACAGGGTATTTTGACGTTGGGCACTCGATTGCAGCACTCTTACTTGTTTTACTATGTGAAAATTACTTTTGCTAGGTGGTGTGGGTTGCACTAGGGTTTTCGTTAATTCCCAAGCAATTTGCATAATTTGTTGCTACAGGATGTCTATAAAATGAGGCCCTTAACCAATTGGCCCAGTCAATAAGTGAGCATCCAACACCATGTTAACCAACGTGGACTCGACGCGTGCTTTTGAATATCAGTGGCGTTTGTGGCGCCTCTTTGGCTTGCATCCACCGTCGGGGAATTCGTTTGTGGCTCAATACTATTGGATCTATTCGATATTGTATAATGTCTTCTCTAATGGCTTAATTCCATTGACCATGATTCTAAATTGTCTGTTGTCCACAACGTTGGCTGTTTTCTGTGAAACCATTTCGATATCCATGCCCGTGGCATGCACCTTGCTCAAACTGGCCAATGTTTGGCGGATGCGTTGGGAACTGTTGCGAAGTAATAAGATTCTGCGGGACTTGGACAAGCGACTGAGTAGCAAAGAAGAACAGAAAATCATAAGCAATGCGGTAGAGCGATCGATATTCGTCTTTTTGGGAGAACTACGTCTGTTTATAGTGATACTAAGTACCAGCTGCTTGTATATGTTCTTGTCGAACGAACGTGTGCTCTTGTTCCGCTCCTGGGTACCGTGGAGTATTCAAGACAAACAAATCTATTTGATAACACTGAGCATTCATACGCTGGGTGGGTTTGCACAGGCTATGCAGGCTTTGACTCTGAATACCTATCCCTTGTCCTATCTGAGTATGGCGGCAGCTCATATTAAGGCGCTCAGCTGGCGCATTGCCCGAGTAGGCTATGAGGAAAATGGATGTGCAATGGATTTGCTAATTGGCTACATTGAAGATCATCAGAACATTTTGAAGTTGGCGTTATGGCTTAAGTGAACCAAACAACAAGAAAAAGAGTAACCGATATATCTTTACAGATTACTGGAAATGATGGAGTCCTCGTTGTCCATGGCCTGTTTGTTTCAGATCTTTTGCACCACCGTTTCCCTGTGCGCCGCTTGCTTCTTTGTGGCCTTTGTGAAAGTAAATCTGATACGGATTGTGATTATGTGTTGTCTAGCTCTTGCCATCACCTTGGAGACGCTCTTGATCTGTTATGCCGCCGAACTAGTGACCCATGAGGGTGAACAGTTAACTATAGCCATCTACACATGCAACTGGCAGGATCAGTCGCTGACATTTCGTCGCTGCCTCATGATTATGCTAATACGTTCGCAACGATCCACTTGCATTCGAGCCGTGATTATACCCATGAGCATGACCACACTTTTGATGGTAAGTTGTGTGATGCATCTGCGTGAAAGACGATCAGTATTTCTCGTTCTTTATGTTTTTGCAGGTACTGAAAAGTGCCTATTCACTGTTTACGCTGCTCAACGAAGTCAGTTAGATCTGAAATATCGCTCAACAATTTTACAGAACGAATTTTAGCAAAATAGTTGAATAGCACATACCTTCTCACTTTTCTTTCACTTTGCTTATGAAGGGATGGTAGATTTCTGATCAAGAGATATTCTATTGGTAAGCTTAAGTAGTGGTAAGGAAATGTATGTAAAATAGTAACAGAAATAATTTTAGCACGAAATAATTGTATTCAAATTATTCTGAGATCAAGATTTTTGTCCTAAATAAAATGTAGACTAAATAATTGTACAATACTTTTTTCTTAGTATCCCTCTAGTACGGCCGACCGACGCTATATCAACGTTCCGTCGACGATATTGTGACTGTCGTTGACGCACGCTTATTTCCCTCACAATGGGCTCGACTGACGTATTTTGCAAGGGGATGTCCGCTCAATACGTTAACGACTCTCCAGGCACGCTAGGTCGACGCAATGCCATGCAGAGAAGCTACGTAAACGACGCTCGTTTGGCTCAATTACATGCATGGTGCGACTTTATCGACACTCGTTCGACCCAATGCCATGCAGAGAAGCAAAATAAGCGACGCTCGTTCGACCCAATGCCATGTATGGAGCGACATAAGCCACGCTCGTTCTACCCAATGCCATGCATGGGGTGATGTAAGCGACGCTCTTTCAACCCAAGAGAGATGCTTCTCTGTTGACGGCAATGTATAATATAAATATTTCACATTACGTACTCTTCATTATAAATTTTTATTAAAATGATTAATTTTATATTAAATCTATTCATGTAAAACAAAGAACGGCTGGACGGATTTTGAAGATCTTCTCCTCACAAGTAATGTCCGGCAAATCTAAGTCCACGTCATCTTGCATTTCATGCGGACGCTCGTCGTGCGAAGGCAATTCGAGCCCATGCACTTGCACCCCGGGGTGCTCCGCTTCGTTTCCAATGCACAATAACTGTTACAGACGCTTCCGCTTCGAGGATTGATATACCTATTTTTTAAAATTCCTTTCCTATTCCTTCCACACGCTCTCTCATAGAAAAAAATTAGAGCGTACGCCTCTCTCTCTCTCCTACAATTTTGACAGGCGTCACGACTCACCAACGTACAAAGAGCAACGCTGGGTTGACGAATATAGACCGACTGACCCCAGCCGTACTAGAGGGATATTACAGCGACATTTTTTCATGGCAACTCGGAATTATTTCGGCAATTGTATATAATCAGACACTATCTTTAAGTAAAATTTTACTTTAATATTTACTTTTGTGGTGTACGCAGCTGACAAGTACTGTTAAGTTTTATGTTGAAGCTATGTTATTGAGTAAGCACCTGCATGAATGATTCCGGAATCGTACGGTAACGAGCAATGATAATCGTCCTTTGAGTAAAATTATTGTTTTTTTATCTACGTTATTTTCACAAGATGCAAAATAATAATCATGGCATCACACGAGTAAAATCACCAGGTTACTATGTTTGATTGGTTAAAAAAATGTAGGTATAAAATGATTATTTTTACAATTGTATTGTATTTACGAATACAATGCATTCGTTGGTTGTTTTGCACACAGAGAGAGCCGCGCGTATACGCACTCAGACATAGAACAAACCAAAGTATTTTGCAGTGTTTCCCAAACAAAGCCCCAGGGGGCAAACACCCTTAGCAGTTCACTCTGAATGCTTGCCGAAGACATGCACCACTGAGTTTCAGATAGAGACAGTCACATTTTCCTCTCTTCTTGGGGAAACCTGGTATATTCCAACCGCAACTTCGTATATTTTCTCTCTTATCTTTCGCTCCTATGCCTCTTGCAAAATCGAACACACCAAACAAATATGTACGAGTAAGATTGTGTTGTTGGCTACGAATGATCTCGTGTGCATCAGACAGCCATGAACACACACACACAACTTCATCAGCAGGCAGTAATCGGATTTATATTTCTTGTAGTTCAGTGAGGAAAAAATGCTCTGAAATTTTAATATTTACACTTTGAATTTAAGATTTTCACCATTGATTCAGCGTTAAATATGGAATTCGTAAATATAAAGTGAGTACACCTATAATTTTATTTTAAATATAAAATTTGTTTTATTTAAATATGAAAATATTAAAAAAGTAATGAAAAGGTGAGAAAAGGGAAATCTAGAAAAAAAAACTAGGAGTCTCGAAAATTAGAAAATTCGTCATTTGACTAGGAAAAAGTAAAATTTTGTTTCAAAATGTCTTTGGTGGACAATGTTGATGACAATTTATTTTAATGACATGATCTGTTTTTCGCAGGTAATGAAGCACTTACTAATAAGATTAATTTATAATTTTAGTGAAGCTTGTTTTACCTAAATGGTCAATGTTGTTCTAAGGCAGTTGCTAGTACAAAAACGACTATAAACGCTAACCAAGGATTCGTTGGTAAAACTGAAAACGCAGTTCGGTCTATTTTAATGTAGTTTAGTCCCAATGGACTCGATAAGGTTGCTGCCAAATATGGTAGCCACTACCGCGGTTTTCCGATGCAAGCTACCATCTCTAAGGACACATTTAAGTGGTCAGTATCATATATTTAAAACTTAAAAAGGACGAGTGGTTTTAATTTATTCATTTAAAGTTAGAAGGGCGGGGAAAGGCTTGAGAGGCGGGAAGGAAAAAGGTGGACCTAATTTGGTAAATTTTAAAAGTATAGATTTTTAGAAAGAAAAAGAAAAGGTGTTGAGAGCTTAGTTTAATATTGGTCCGTAGGCTATTTTGAGTGTTACAGGTAATCGGGTCTCTTTCCGAAAACGTTTTCAAAAAGAAAAAACGAAACGAAAACGAACGTTTTACTATTTGCTGTTCCCAATTCCCGAACGATTTGGTTACGTTTTACTTTTCGAGCTCCGGTTTCGAAGTCGGTTTTTCAGTTGTGCAGCCCGAGTTTATCTCGAGAGTTTTTGCCGACGGTTGGTTTGTAAATCTCTCGAAAAATTGTTGGCCCAAAGAACTTCTAGTAGATTTCATTTTCTAATTAGAAAATCTAGTTGGAGCACCAAGATGTTCCAATTGATGTTCCATCTCTAAAAACAGGGCTGAATCTCTCGCCCAAAAAATTTCCCTTATTTTATATGTGGGTTAATTTAATGATTACCTGAAATTTTTTGATTGTGTTATATGTTTTATGATGCATTTTTAAATAATAATTCAATTTTAAGTCGCATTCTCCACCAATATAATGAATTAGGTTGGAATTTGGTTGGAAGAGGTTTCTGTGGCACCCCCGAATAAGTAGTGATGCTCAACGATTTTAAAAATGTTCAACATTATTAAATTGATTTTGGGGATTTATTTTAATGCTTTTAATAGCAATTACTTTTCATTCCACTAGTATAATAGCAATAACTTTTTTTTAAAAACGACAATTCTGGTCGATTTGCGGAATTCGGAACAGCAATCAACTCGATTTGCGACAATTCCACTCGTTTTCGGAATTCGGAACAGGCCCCAAATATATCCCAATATATCCCAATATAGAGAAGCTTGGCTTGGCCCCGTTGAGGAGCTGTATAGCCAGTTTTACCTTTTACCTTACCCAATATATCCAATTAGTTTGTTTTAAAACAAACGCTGGAATCCTATTGGAGCCACCAGCAGTTGGGCTCTAAAAAGCAATGATTTAAATAAAATTAAATTTAAAAACGTTTTCTTATTCTGGCTGGGATTCGTTCTCGGAGACGTTGGTCTGAACACACTTGGAATGCCGCCTCACTCTACCGGTTGGGCTAGTCCACGCTAGTACACTACTTGTATAGAATTAAATCTACCATTTGCCTAAAAACATGAGACCTCTTGTAATTCTCAAGTACGAATTCCGAGGATTGTACATATATAAGGGGCTAAGAAAATTTGATCATTTAATGTTTTTGTATTTACACTGCGCCGATTTGCTTGCATTTGAATTTAGTTAATTGTTTTTGCAAATATTTTGGGATTTGTGGAGGATATATGGCAATGCAAAATCTTACCATTGGATTCGAATTATGCCAATCGACGATTTTTGTCGAGCTTTTGGTGCTGACATTCCGGCGGGTGGGTGTCGGAAAAATTACAAACAATTTTTTCTGCTACCACCCCATCGGAATTGAATCATCTGTTTGTGCCCGTCAAGTTAGCCGCACTACGAGATTTCCGATGGGTATGAACGGAAATTTTAGTTTGTCTGAGTTCGACCGAGCGTAGGAGGCCTGTCTGAATTTTACGAAAGCTTTCCGACACCCTTTTTTATGGAGTTGACACCCAGTTAAATCAATTCAGTTTGTCTGAGTACTAAGCTTAATACAAAAATGACATAGTAAAATTCAATATGATTGTACTAGCTTTTACTATGCCATTTTTTTTTTGAGTGTTGTCGCTTCTTTCGGTGTGGTATCAATTAAATTCACATAATATCGACATACAACCCTAGTCCTAGAAGTCTTTATTAGGAAATATTCGCCCTCTTCAGTTTATTTAAAATGTGGAATTTTTGTTCATAATTCAACAAATTTCATAAATGTAATGAATATTTTTTGATTATAACGATTACGATGGTTGCGATACGACGACGCCTACGATGCCAATTTGACAGCTAGGTAAAAATAATAACTACACTCGGCGATGCTAACACTTATTATTTACTCGGTACGGTCTATTACTTAGACAACAATTCGAATTATTATAATGAATTTTTCAATTTTTTGTAAAAAAAAACTTGGTAATCTTCTCACGGTACTTTGCTCCGTTGACTGTAACGTTTAGATATTCATTATATAACAGTACGATATAAAGTACGGTCCAATGATGCCACGGCAAAAGTGCATTTTCCGTCCTCGGACCAAATTCAGTAATTCTGTTAGTTGAAAAAATAAGCTTCTTTGCTGGAGACAATTTTTCTATAAATACAGAGATATTTAATAAATAAAATTTAAGATTTGCAGGCACTTTTCGTTACCTATCGTTGCTTTTCGAGGCAAAAATAATTAACGATCTAAGAAAGTATAAACCAAGTATTACACCAAAACTAAGGGTTCGACAATCTTGGAAACCGGTACGCGAACCGAACCATCAGTTTATTTTGGGTTGGAACACTCCAGTTCTGTAAAATTTTGAGTTTGCAGACTTTTTCAAATAGTTTGAAATCCACTTAATAAATCATTGGTATCGATTGCCGAGCTTGTGGCGGGGATGTGTTGCCATAGTACAACCTGGCCAAATACTCTTCTTTGACTCGATTTTTCGCCAAAACCAAGTGCAATTGAATGCATTCGACCCTACAAAGTATATATATTCTTGATTAGCATCAACACCGAGTCGATATAGCCATGTCTGTCTGCTACTGTCCGATATAATGTCCGTCCCTCCGTCCGTCCTTATGAACAAACAGATCTCAGAGATGGTAAGAGATAGAAGAGGTTTGGCATGTATGGGACAAATGCTGCTTATAGAATCAATTTTTTTCAATTTTGCCACACCCCCACCCTCCCCAGCATTTTGCAAAAAACGTCATATCTCCCACAGTTTTTATGATAGATGATTCGTACCTTCTAGAGATAGTTAGTCATTACCAATATGTATCGATTTGCCAAAGAAATGATAAAGATCAGATGAGCGTTCTCAAGTTATGATCAATGCAGTGGTCTAACCCCCGCCACCCCCTCTCACAAAGCAATGCATAATAGCCGGATTGTTGATGAGTGATCGACCGGCTTGACCGACTTTCTCGCTTGTTTCTTAACAACGGGGCCTAATTCTTTCTCACATTACAATTTCAAACAAAAAAATGAGAAAGCTAACTTCGGCTCGGCCCGGTTTATATCTTACTGGAGCATGATATATTTCTGCCAGTTTTTTATATGGCAGCTATACGATATATTCATCCGATTTTGATCAAACTCTCTAAAATTGTGTTGAGACAGATAATATTTATAACTGGAACGTACAAACACACTACCATTGAAAACAAAAAAGTTTTTCTCACTAAAACTATTTTTTTCGACCGATCATTCCTATGGCAGCTATATGCTATAGTCATCCGATTTGGACCAGACTTGACAGAATTATGTGTTAGCATATCATATTGATCAGTAACGAGTTTGGGAGCGATAGCATTGAAAACAAAAAAGTTTTTCATACTAAAACTTTTTTTCCAGATCTATCTTTTGTATGGCAGCTATACTATATAGTTGCCCGATTTGCATAAAACTTGCTGAAATTATGTGAAAGCATAGAAAACTTATAAATACGAGGTTTGGTAGCGATAGCATTGAAAACAAAAAAGTTTTTCTCACTAGAACTACTTTTCAACCGATCGTTCCTATGGCAGCTATATGCTATAGTCATCCGATCCGGCCGGTTCAGACAAATGTGCAGCGTATTTGTACCAAAAGACTTCGTGCAAAGTTTGGTTGCGATAGCTTTAAAACTGACGGAGGAGATAGCATAGAAACAGACGGACGGACGGACGCACAGACGGACATGGCTATATCAACTCAGCTCGTCATGCTGATCAAGAATATATATACTTTATGTGGTCGGAGATGCTTCCTTCTGTGCGTTACAAACATCCGGACAATTTTAATATACCCTCTCCAAGGGTATAAAAAGTGATATTTTGACATTTCGAAAATTTGTGGGGGGTTGTGAGCCACCCATTTAAAAGTTTAAAATTCGTGTTTTTAAGCAGTTATTCTTTATTAAATAAAAAAATTTACAATTTTTCTCATATTCTGAATTAAGAAATATTAATGAAAAGTGAAAATAGATTGACGGCAGCGGGCTTGTTTTTCTTTTATATACGAGCACTTTTTGTGGTGGCTGTTCTTTTGTTTGCCTTTTTAATGTTTTTTTACTTCTTTGGAGCGTTTTTCCTCTGTTTTGTTGCGCATCATTGCAATATTCTCTTTGGAGTAAAAACCGACCTTTTGGCAAAGTGACTTAAATTGTTATTACAAAAATAAACTACAGGCTAAGTGGTAAAGTTCTAGCTCCAACAGCTAAGGTTGTGCATTTTTTAACCATCTTTAAGAATTCAATCACTAAATGTATTTAGATAGTTTGAATTAATTAGACTGATTGCTCTACAGTCGTTCCACGTGTGCCAATTTGGTTTTTTTTTTATTATTTGTTCCCAATCATAAATGGACACAAAATTCGAATGAAACTGAAATCCCAGTTGACCTAGTTAGAAAAATACCCATGACAGTGACAGGCAAAAGTTTTCTCACGCTTCCAGAGTCTCATAATATTCTTGGAAAATCGTCATATAACAAAAATGTTTGTTATACAAAATTAGTTTTTGTCACCCGAAGCAGTGGCAAAATTGTGTTTTATTTTTATGTAATTACGGATTTGAGTTGCTTGTGCCAATTTCAAGGTTTCAGCAATTATTCAACAAGCCGTCGAAAATGTGCCAACGTCAACGGTTTTGTTTCCTGGAACCAAGCTGAAAGGGGGAAGAGGACTGAGGCTACCCCAAGTAAACAAACCCACAAAATTATAGCGAACACATTTCATGCTTTCATTGCATGACGACGTTTCAAGTTCAGCAAAAAAAAATAAATGGATAGTGGGGTGGAGGTGGAGGAGGAGGACAGATGGGCAGGTAGGGCGAGGCCAATGACCAATGTACAGTGAGACAATTGCGACGCTGATGATGACGCACTCAAAACTGCTGAGAATAGCATGCGGTATACACGGGCCAAGCAAATGACCCGGGAATGGAAATTTAGGGGAGGGCCGGAGAGGGTTGAGAGAGGGAGAGTCGCGCTTAACACAATTAAAGTACAAAAATGCTAGTCTAGCGGGAGAACGGATGGCCCTGTGGTCATTGATTATGCGGTCTTGTAACGTTTCCTCAAACACAGAGAGAGAAAATTCTACGAGAATTTTATCTATACTGGACCAAAAATTATAAAAATATTTCATAAGATATATTTAAATTTTGGGTAATCAAAAATTTAGTTACCAATTACTTTTAAGATATACAAAAATACAATAACTTTTAAATTTTTTCAATAATTGTACCTTAAAATTTAATAATTAGTAATTAAAAGTAATTAAAGTAATTCCCTAAGCAATTCTTCATTACATGAAAATAAAATTTTTTAATTACGTCATAATTTATAAGAGCTTTTGTTTATAGCCGGCCCCAAAACAGGTTGTTGAGTGTGTCTTCAATAATGTCTTGTCTTGGTTTTCACTCCGATATATTTCGAAATATTAACGAAGTATTTGTAGTTGTAATGGTAATTCAAGTTTTCCCTAACCCAAAATGGTAGCGTGATTTATATTTCAAAGTTGATTCATGCTTTCGTTCACTTTTACCTTTTTTTCCACTGTGTATTTTTTTTTAGTATTTTTGAGTAAATATTTAGCAAAAGATTTTTGGTCACCCTGACCTTTAGGCCTCAACTATTAGGCACCCAAAGAATCATCATATTTTTCTGTTTACTATTTCGTTTATTTTTGGGCCTTGCCTGACATTGAAATTGAAATTTCACTGCCATCAGCGTTTGCCTTTGTTTGGTTTTCCTGTTGTTTTGGGGTAATTAGAATTTTTTTTGTTGGGCTTTGAGAATGTTGTGTAATACTCTGGGTCCAAATGTCAAGTTCTCTGGCTGTTTGTGTTGTTTGTTTATTAAGTCAGTGGAAAAATACTGAAAACTCGTGCTCGATAATAATTCAATTTAGTTTTTAAAATACGGCTGACTGAAATCTGATATGCGCTAATCTTCAAACAGCTGTTGCTCCTGTTGTTCGGCTGTGTAATTTAATATTCCTTGGCCTTTTTGGGCCCTATCGTCTTTTGCATTTACTGCCGTTCACTGACCTCTTTCACAAGTCAAAGAAAGTTGCTTTTTCATGCGTCATAGAAAACTTATTCATACGTCATGATTAGCGCTCCAAATGCTTGATAACCATCTCCAACTCCGAGACTGAGTCTGACCTCAATAATTAAACAACATTCAAATCTTCAACTCTCACTTTTAGTTTTGCCGAACGGTCAATCCGTTGGATTTGGTGAAAATAAAACCAAAATTCAGACATTGCCGTTGGAGTTCAATAAACCCGCTTGAACTCATTTTGGAGCAATGACACTTGGTGGTTTTCGGGGCCCTACAATCCACATCAACTTCACTTTCTTTTAAATAAAATTCAAAATCCAATTGGATGTCTACGCTGCCTGTGGGGGCCAGCTCCTACAGCTGTTGCCGTTGCTGCAACATTTTTCACTTTCTTTTTCGTATTTACTTTTGTTTCTCTCTCTCTCTCGTGGGATGCCCTGACCAGTTTTTGATTAAAAATATATTTTTGATAACATTTTTCAAGCATATAATTTTGTACAGTTAAAGCGGGATATAATTAGTGTCAACAAATTAAACCTTTCTTAATTGAGTTTTAACTACAGGGTTGCCCATATTCGACGGACCCATGTTTTTTTTAAAAATCAAAGAAAAAAATAAAAATTTGGCGGTTGGCAATCTTAATCATTTAATTTGTTCCAAGTAGATTTGTTTACATCAATTTTTTGAATATGATATCTCTCAAATGGCCGCCTCTGGCGTTGATGGCGTATTGTGCCCTTTTTGCAGCATTTTCCATCGATTTCAATTTTCACGAATGTTGTCCTTGAGCTCTTCTACGGTCCTTGGCTTGTTAACGTAAACCTTTGACTTCAAATATCCCCACAAGAAGAAGTCAGGCGGCGTCAAATCGGGCGAACGCGGTGGCCAGTCCAAATCACCACTTTTCGACATCAAACGGCCCGGAAACAATTTCTTCAGAAAATCGATTGTTATGCGACTTGTGTGCGGTGGAGCGCCGTCTTGTTGAAACCAGAACTGCCTCATACGCTTTCGACGAATAATTGGCATCACAAAATTGGTCATCATGTCGCGATAACGCTCCTGGTTGATGGTAACAGCATGGCCATTTTCATTTTTGGAAGAAAAACGGCCCAATGACCGTTTTCGCACTAACGCCGCACCAAACTGTGACTTTTTCGTCATGAAGAGGCACTTCTTGAATCTCCTGAGGATTTTCAGTGGCGTAAATACGGCAAATTTGCTTATTTACGGTCCCATTCAATGTGAAATGTGAAAATGTGAAATTTTTTAAAAGCACGTTGAGTTTTCACAATTGACTTGTTCTGTTGAATGTAAATTTCAACTATTTCAGAGCGCTCGCGTGGCGTATATTGTTCCATGGTAAAAATCTGCTTGGACTGACGCTTCAAACGCGGTATGTCATTAAGCGATCTGACATCTCTGTCAAAAGTTATGGCGTTGCCAGATGGGTCCGTCGAATATGGACAACCCTGTACAACGAGAGCGCAAGTCAAAGTCGGTCCTTCGATGCCCGACTTCGATATACCCGTTACTCAGGAGAAGAAAAGTTGAAAAGTTAACACTATATGTCAGCAGACAGCGCAAGTATATGACAAAAGTTGTGTTCCTTAAGGACAAGCCGAAAAGTATTATTATCCGATATTTACGAAAATTTCAAAAATTATAGATATGGTGAATGCCCTATAAATGTGAGTTCAAAATTGGAGATCGAAAAATTGGGTAGCATTAACAGAGCACAGCGTTGATATTCGTTAGTTTATCGTTGATTATTTATCGATCACTACTTGCTAACGTTGACTTTTTGCGAACCTAGCTTAACCCAGTAGGTTGAAGGGATAAAAAGAAGCTAGCTATTACCTGTACAAAAAAGTTTTTAAGGATTAATTTGACGCTTTATTGGGAAAGTTCATGATACAATAACTTCAAGGTAGCGCAACCGGAATTGCCTATTTGCATGCGCGCGAATTCATCAAACCACAAAACTAAAATCAAACACAAAGTTCAAGGCCACACACAAGGGATTTCGATAGGAGTTCCGCGCTAGATCAGAAAATCAAATGCGACCATGTCGGTTCGATTACAACTTTGAGTCATCGAACCCAGGCCAACTGAGAATATTATTATATATATAATTTATAATCACGTCCACTAAAATTTGTTACAAATTCATTTTTCAAAGTATTGTGACAAAAAAGGTATGGCGCTTATCAGTGCACTCTCTTTTCGGGACTCCTCAGTACTAGATGTATCACTGTATTGTCCATCACTAGCCACTTCATTTTCCATCTTTCTGGCAATTTTCGAATACCATCTCGAAAAAACGATGCGTCTTTTGAGGCGATCGATCCAATTTTGGATTATTCGGAGTTGAAAAAGTGCTGATCTTAGTTGGAAGTGGCCATGTCTGAGCTATACGGCGGGTGGCGTCGGACTTTCCCTTTCAGTGTTTCAATGTATGTTTTGACCGGCTGTGCATGTGGCAAAATAATTTTTATTCTGCACAATTACCTTGTCGTGCCTTTGCTCAAATTCTGGCAGATTTTGCTTTAATGATCGGCTTTAACGCTTTAATTGAGTTCATTAGAGTTGCCCTGTGTTGATTGGTCCCACCAAATAAAGAGCATGACCACCGTGAATATTCGGCTTTTGCGTCGATTTTGGCGTATTGCCGGGCGGCCCTATGTTTTCTTGCGCTTCTCGCCGTATTCGATGACCTTCAGCTGCATTTTTCTTCAAAGTAGAGCAGGAAAGTAAACTTTCCCGCAAATTGTGTTTTTTGAAAAAAGTTGACATATTCGGAGCACACAAAAACTATGTTGTGTTATATGTTATGTATTTTTGAAGAGAGAAATCATTTTCACACAAAAAATAATAATTTATATTGGCAAACGGTTTTCTTTATTGAATCGATGAAATTAACTAAAAATGTTTTTGTTACCGTTGCGGTAGTTGTTGTAGCGCAGTAGGGGGAATAAAAATATTGCTCCAATGGGTCCTGATTTTTCTCGGGATTCTTTTCGGGTAGGTTAAAAAAAACCGCTTCGCTATTTTTGGAATTACCGGGTTCCCGGGGGTTGAGGCAAGAATGGTAGGTAGAACGTGTAAAAGAAAAAAAAATTTGAAATCGGTCAATATTTACTACATATTTTTCCGGAACTACTTAATCCAAATCATCACTTAACTTAAATTAAATCATAATGGTTTGTATGTTTTTATGCATTAGTTATGAGGGGAAAAATTTGCATCGAAATCGTTTGATTGGTTCCCGAGTAATTTAGTTTGAAAGCAGGGCTGCAAACCTCCTAAAAATCGGGAGGGGTTCGAACCCCGTGAAACTTTTTTGGGTTGGGGTTCACGGAGCGGGTTCAAAGCTCGCTGAACCTCGGTTCAGGAAGGACCAGCTGGGCTTGTTTTCATAAAATATTTTCGCTGACTCAAAAACAATTTGTTAACTGAAAATTACCTACATATTTTGCAAGTTCAGAGTCTTCACGTTGTTTCAAATATAATATGTGAGCTCAGTAATAGTTCTTATTAAAGGTCTTTTGCCCAAAATCAAAGTAAATTTTGAATTTATTTTTAGAAAGTGCTTATAAAAGTTCGACCTTAAAAGCTTTCTGAAATATGTAGTTTGCTAAACTCAAATCAAAATTAGGACAAATCGATTTTTAAAAACTAACACATTCCATATTAAATCCCTTAATGTGCATCTTATGAAAATTAAAATCTTTGTGTTTGGGTTTTCACCATCTGTTCATTCAGCTAACAGGAAAACAAACACAAATTGAAAACGATTCACAAATGTAAACCCAAACCTCTTGCCTTTTAGTTTTATGCAAATATAGTAACCCTGAGTAGGTGAAAACGGACAATTGATTTTCTATTCAGCGACAAAAAAAAATCTTGTGCTATTAGACAATTTCTCTATTCCTTTTTTAAAAATTTTTTTGCTAAAATTTTTTAGATCCTATTTTTTGAAGTTCTATAAATCTTTCTGTTTGTTAGACAATTTTTCTAAATATCAGGGCAAATTAAAACGAGAAGGCCAAGCAAACTTTGTCTTTACCGAAGTTTTATGCCCTCAAATGTTTTATACATCAGAGTTTAAAAACGCCACAATACAAATTTTTAACTCGACCGATAGTTCCGCGACAACTTTGAGATATAGTCATCCGATTTCGACAAAAACACCCAAATCTTTGTAAGAGCGCGTATATATTTAATAATCGCTGAAGTGAGACAAGTTAACATTAAAAACAAAAACAATTTTCTCATTAAAGCCCCTTTTCGACCGATAGTTCCGATGGCAGCTACAAGATATATCGTGTGTGACAAATCTTCGATTATGAAAAAAAGTTCAAGACGTTAACATTAGAAACAAAAGTTTTTCTCACAAAGACCCACTTTCGGACCGATAGTTCCTATGGCAGCTTAAGATATAGTCATCCGATCCGGTCGGTTCCGACATATTAGCAGTGTGCAAAAAGACTCTGTGCAAAGTTTCAGCTCGATAGCTTTAACACTGAGAGACTAGTTCGCGTAGAAACGGACAGACAGACGGACGGACAAAAAGCTCAATCGACTCAGCTCGTCACCTGATTAAGAATAT
>JAEIFU010001854.1:0-56394 GCA_018904235.1 Lordiphosa stackelbergi | reverse complement strand
ACTTCTTGGAGGAGAGAAAGCGTTTCTTCTGGGAGATACGAAAAAGTCTCTTCTCAGGGATATGAAAGCGATTCACACAAAAAAATATTTGGGCGCGGTGCTACACAACTTGCTGCTGGTTGCTGCTTGCCTGTTCTGATAAACAACGAATTAAAAAAAATTAAACTTAATTACATGAAAAACTTTTACTTACTCTGAGGCCATTCGAACTCGGTTCCCTTGGACTGAAATCACTATGGGACTGACGTTTTAGACGACTGGGCCACGCTGTGCGTCTAAGACGAGGCAACTAGAGAGGGTTGCCGGGCAACTAGAGGGTTACTAAGTTTACTTGTATTGAATCTATTTGAAAGCATTCACCCCTAAATGCAGTGCTTGTAATTCTCAAGTTCTTGATTGTACTCTGTCCATATATAGTAGCAATAGAAATTGATGCCACATATCGCCAAGTTATCCCTTTTATGTTAAAAATGCGAGGAACCTTGTGTGTTGTTTTTGTAAATCGCCAAACTATCATCATATATCTCAAACTATCACATAAACTATTTTAAAAAAAAAAAACCCGACAAAATGTTTGCAGGGTATTAGCATCAAGAATTATAAATTTTCCTGAGCCTTAAACTTTTCCAAAATAAACAAGTAAGACCGTTGCAGTCGAGTAGCCCGACTTCAATATACCCTGTACAATTGACAACGAGAGCGTAAGTTAAAGTCGGCTCCATCCGGTGACCATCCGAAAACTATGCAACATTTTTTTTAGGGTGGGTGGGGTGGTGGCGGGGGGGGCTTGGTTCGCTTTTTTGCTCATAACTTCTGAACCGTTCATCCGATTTTTATCATTTTTTCGGCAAATCGATTTATTTTGCTAATTACTAACTATCTCTAGAAAGTACGAATCGTCTATCTTCAAAATTGTGGGAGATATAACGTTTTTTCCAAATTGCGGGGGCGGGAGGGGGTGGCCAAAATTTGAAACAAACTTGATCTGCGTACAGATAAAGAAGCATTTGTCCCATACATGTCAAACCTCTATCTCTACCATCTCTGAGATCGACGCGTTCATACAGACAGACGGACAGACGGCACGGACGGACGGACGGACAGACGGACATGGCTAAATCGACTCGGCTATTGATGCTGATCAGAATATATAACTTTATAGGGTCGGAGATGTTTCCTTCTCCCTGTTACATACATTTGCACAACTGCAGTATCTCCTTCCATTTTTCACCCACCTTTTTAAATGGGTGCAGGGTCAGAGGGATTTACCAAATGGTGGGACCTAAGATATGTTTTTTGGTTTTAAATTTTTACCCAAAAAAGTCACGGTGAAGGGAGTTAGCTACGAATACGGGAGAAATGTACCATTGTTCAAGTCTTTGCAAACACTATGAAATTGGGACATTAAGGGTTATTCATAACTTTTAAAATTTTAATTTTTTTAACTGTTATTTTTTATAATTTTTATATAAAAGTTTTTGTATAACAGTTATTTTTTACAAAAAAATTGATTATAACTGTTATTTGTCAACGTTTATTTTAAATTCCCGAAATAGCACATTATTTTGCAACCTTTATTTTATAAGAGTTAAAAATAAACGTTGAATTGCAATTTTACGAAGTTATTTCATGAGTCATAAAGTTGCGGCGTGTGATTCTACCCTTCTATACCATTGCCGGTTTTTGGTTCAGCAATTAAATCGCAATTATATTGCTTATGATATTTAATCTAATCTATGAGTCAATAATATATTATGGCTCGTGAGCCATAACACTCGACTGTGAGCTATGAGCTACAGCTCGTAAGCTGGGAGCCATTAACCGGCTCTCGGCTCGTGAGTCAACATATAGTATATATATTTCTTTGTTCTATTCTTCACCTATTTACCGTGACTGCCGACTTTTAAAATCGCGTAATAATACGCCAATGAGGATTCAAAATAGAAAAAATGAAGAACGTTATCACGAATCAGTGAAAAATCCGGCGAGATCAATTCTTGACCAGGTTGATAACTATGGATCTGTGACGGTAAAAAGACCGCTAATTACTTAAGAAGCTTGCTTTTCAGTAAAAAACAGAACTGCATTGCTCTGTTTATGACTCATGAACCACGACAATCACCTTGGAAGATCAATACTAAAGAATAAAAACGCAATATGCTTCAACGTGATGCAAAACAAACATGGCTATATCGACTCGTCTATGGACGCTGGTCAAAGAATTAATATGATTTTATAGGGAGGGCATTATTACTGTTTTTGATCCTCTTCGGTATTTTTCCGCGATTAAATGAATTGTCAGTAACAGAAAGTGGTTTGAAAATGTTCCTTGTGATCTGGACTATGTTCTTTAACATTGGTCCTCCATGGTGTATATCACGGTTCAGTAGTGTCATAATCATGACTGTGTGGGGGAGTATAATTTGTGGTATTGGAAGGAGTTTCTTTAGTAACACTAGTTTTACAGCCAAAAAGACCCATTTCTACTGAAACTCTATTTTGTGTATGTTTGGAATGCTGATCTCAAATCGATTTCAAAAATTTTTCCATGGCTCCGTTGAAAAAAAAAAAATAAAAAAAAAAAAATATTTAAAAAAAAAAAAAAATTTAATAAAAAAAAAAAATTTTTTAATTAAAAAAAAATAGAAAAAATATCCCACAAATATTTTTACACTATATAAAATTATATTATATTGTTTTCTTCGTAGAAGTGCGACTCTTAATTAGAAAAAATAAAAATAAATTATTTGGATTTATTTATATTTTTTCTATGCGTTTAATCTTAACCCAAATTTTTAAGCAAAAAATCAATTTTGAAATATTCTTTGTCTTGAATTCAAACTACTCAACCGATTTGAGAACAATGTTCTACGCGATGATGACAGCTTATAAAGACTTTCGGTTCGTATCTTGTATATCTCTCTATCTAACAATTCAAGTGGGGCTTGGCTGCAGTGCTAGAGAACCTATCCAGAAAAGTTAAAAAAATTCATATCTCAAGAAACGGAGCCATGGGGACATTTTATTGAAATCGATTTTGAGATCACCGTTCC
The DNA here is from genome assembly GCA_018904235.1 of Lordiphosa stackelbergi. NCBI lineage: Eukaryota > Metazoa > Arthropoda > Insecta > Diptera > Drosophilidae > Lordiphosa > Lordiphosa stackelbergi. The sequence continues at coordinate 53,341 of JAEIFU010001854.1, read as the reverse complement.
AAGCTATACTAAAAATATTTCAGTGGAGTGGGTCATTTATTTCTTTATTTCTGTAAACAGCGTATGGGTAGCGGTGGCTTATTACCATGGACAACAATTAAGCTACGAGTGAGCTCTTCTCCATTAATACTGTGAGCCCATCTCTCACTTGATAGGGAGTACAATTTGTTTTTGGTTATTTACTATTTTTGATCCTCTTTGGTATTTTTGCGCGATTTATTGATTTGTCAGTAACGGAAGGTGGTTTAAAACGATTCTTATGGTCTTGACCATATTCTTTAGCATTGGTCTTCAACGTGTTTATCGCGGTTCTTCTTCTTGATTGGCCCGATGCATGCATCACAACCGTTCGACGGTCTCGGCCGCTGCAATCAAATGTCCGCCAGTCGCTTCTGCTCCCGTGCGAGCGGGACCAGGTGGTCATTTGTAAAATTTAAACAGTTTCTTAAGTAATTGAGGTCTTATTACAATAAAGATCTGTTAAGCTCAAGTGCGCTCAAACGTTGATCTGCCAGGATTTTTTCTCTTGATTCGTGGTAACGCTTCTTCATTTTTCTATTTTGCGGGTCCTCATTGGTATTATTACGCGATTTTAAGGAGTCGGCGGTCATGGTAAATGAGGTAAGATGTCACCGTGAGCCACACAGTCTTGGCTCCCAGCGTGAGAACAGAGGGCTGGAAGCGCCCGAGCCGGGGAGCAGCTCACGTGCTAGTGACTGACGAGCCGAGAGCCAGGTTAGATGGCTGGCCTGATGTAACTCACGAACTGAAAGCCGTGTTGTGGCTTGAGCCACAATATATATTAACAATAATTTGATCTATCATTGGATTGCATATAAGCGACAATTTTGTTTCTTAGTTCAGGTATGTGTAATCGATCATCCGACTGAATCCAAAATCGGCATGGTCGTAGTGGGACTCAAGTACGGTGCCATACGCTAACTTTATGTCCCCATAGCTTACATAACTACCAAATATTGCAATTCAACGTTTATTTTTAACTTTAAAATAAAAGTTGCAAAATAATATTATTTTGTGATTTTAAAAATAAACGTTGACAAATAACAGTTATGATCAATTTTTTTTGTAAAAATAACTGTTATACAAAAAAAGCTTGTTATATAAAAATTATAAGATAACAGTTAAAAAAATTTATATTTTTAGGGTTATGAAATAACGCGTTTAGTCTCTAATTTTGGGTGTAAAAGTTGTTGCTGTTACTGGTCCCTGCTTAAAATGTGATCGGAAGCCTCGACCACAACTGTGTAGTAAGTAAAGGGTGAACGTATAGTTCCGGAAGCGTAAATTTTTTTTTTAATAAAGTGCTTATTTTTTTAATTTTACAATACCTCAAATTACTCCGCTTTGCAGCGAATTGGTATATATTATCTGGACCCCCATGTTAAAGTTTTTGAGGCGGTATTAAGTTAAATTAAATCAGGAACTAATTTCGCAAATAATTAGATATACGTTGTTAAGATTAAGATTATCGTGAAAACGCTTGGGATGATTCAGCTATGTAAGCTAAAAAATAAGTATTTCAATTATAATACATCGAATATTGTATATTTTTTTTTTTTAAATCCTAGTAGGCCAAGGTGAGTGTGTAAACAACAACAAAGATTCCACTTTGGCTCGGACACTTCAGGCTCGATTTGCTCAGTTGCTTATGCTCAGCTGCTGACACCCAAACAGAGAGTATACCCCATCAAACTGTTACAGCTTAGTGTGTTTCTCTCATCGATTACTATGAAACAGAAAACACTAGAAAATCCAAAATCTAGTGTTCTGTTGAGAGAGTGAGCAACTCTGTTAAGTTTTTCCCCTGTCATTTTGGTGAGCAGACAGAATAGAAAAATTTGGTTGACCATATTTTGCGAGCTCTGCTGATAACCGATTATGTTTTCGGTTACGGTTACGGTTTCGGTTACAAGTTTTAAAGTGTTTTTAGCGGTTAAGAGGTTACGGTTTCGGTTATGGTTTTAATCTCTGCTATTTACACTTTTACGCTGATTCTTTAAACATACCCCAGGGCAGCAAAAAGTGCGTAAGTTTTTTCTTATGTGATTTGTTGTTGTGGCGTAAACTTTTAAATTTTACTCTTTTTGCATAACGCATTTACGCGGGCTGATGAACACCCTAAGTGTTTTTTGCAGTTCTCTTCAAACCTAAGAAATTATGTCTAGGGCCCATCGCAGTATTTCAGCTCAACAAAAATAAACAAACAAAAATAAAGGGTGATTTTTTAGCTATTATCTTTTTGGCAACACTGGTTTAAACAGGTCACGCACGATTCGTGTTTTGTTTCACTGTCAAACATCTTCAGTTTGGTCTTTAATTTAACCATGCATCGTTTTACAAACGAACAACGCTTGCAAATTTTATTATCAAAATGCGTGCTCTGTTAAGAAAGTTCATCGCGCGCTTCTGCCATTTTATGGTCAGTTTAATCGACCCACTGAAGCGGTTATTCGGGCTATTGTGACTACATTTCGTACCAAATTTACATTGTTGGACATTAAACCACCAACACGCTTACGTAGAGTGCGAACTGAAGAAAATATCGCAGCTGTATCGGCCAGTGTTAATGATGACCATCAATTATCGATTCGTCGCCGTTCGCAGCAATTGGGCCTCTGTTACTCAACAACGTGGAAAATTTTGCGGAAGGATTTAAGAGTGAAGCCTTTCAAAATACAGCTGGTGCAAGAATTGAAGCCGAACGACCTACCGCAATGTAGAATTTTTGGTGAATGGCCTCTTGGAAAGTTGGGGGGAAAAACTCTTTTTTACCGAAAAATTGTGTCGACAGCGAGAAGCTCTTTTTGGCTCATGGTGGGTACGTAAATAAGCAGAATTGTCGATTTTGGAGTGAATATCAGCCAGGAAAAGTCAGAGTTTGGAGCGGTTTATGGGTGTAGGAAATTTTACAAAAAGCTTGATTTTGGTTCATGTTTTTTTTTAACAAAACGTTACACATTACAACGACGACAACAATGATTCTACCTAAGAATTTTCTGACCACATCAGCTGTTAGTAGGTGAAAGTGTATTCAATTGATTATACGACTGCACATCGCCGGATATATATCCAGCACATATTAACCACAATCCAGCTCGTATGCTCCTCACAATGGCATAATCGGTCTCAAGCTGTTCCAAATAGGGCATCAATAGATGCGGCAGAGCACCCAAACCATTTGAAATGCCCATCAAAGTGCCGGCATAGTTGGGACTCATATCGAGGGGTAATAATTTGATGCCAGCATAATAGGCCCCCACGGCCAGGCAGCTCCACACTCTGGCCCCGTTGGCCTGGATGTGGGCCATGTACATGGAACCGCAAACAAAGACCAGACAGGACATCAAACGACGTGTCTGCGTGCGGCTCAATATCTGCTGAGAGATGAGAAAATCACTCAGCGAGCCTGTGGTCAGGGAGGCCAACCAACTGCCCAAGTGTGGAGCCGTCAGTGTCACACTGGCCACCAGCTCCTCCCACAGACCACTGCCCTGGGTTTTCAGTTCTTGGAGCAGTTGCTGCAACTGCTGGGCAAACTCCTGTTGACTCCAGTCATGTTGCATGGAGGCGGAAACCAAAGCCCACAAGGGTGTGCTCAATAGCATACATTTCCAGGGTGGCGAAGGTGTTGTTGAGTTGTCCCGCTGGCTGTTTGTTATTAATAAAGTGCCACTCACTTGACTCATGATATAATCCTTTTCCACACGCTGTATAAAGGGACAACAATCCGGTTTGCTATAGCAAATTAGGGCCTAAGAAAAGGGATGAGTAAACGAATTGTGTGTTAAAAACCCTTCCACTTCCACTTACAAATGCCATAAACCAAAGAACTGCCACACAGCCCACCACATAGAAAGCCACGGGCCAGTCCTGCTCTGCCATGACCAGGCCACTTACTAACTGCATCAAAGTGATGCCAATCTCTCCGCCACTCAAAACACAACTGGCCAATAGTCCACGCTCCTGCTCGGGCACCCACTGTGCCAGCAAGGCAGACACAGCCGGAAAAGTGGGTCCCTCACAGAAACCAATGAGCAGGCGTAGGATCATCAAAGCATATGGACCACCATGACGCACCACGCAGGGTGTGAGCAGCGTCAACAGGGCGGCCATTAGTATGGCCATACCCAAAACCCATTTGCCACCATAACGCTCCGCCAGGCGTCCGCCCGGAATGTGAGTCAGCATATAACCCAAATAGAAGGCCATCACAATCAGGGTTTGAGACTGTCGTGACCATAATTCGGCACAGCTGATGCGAGCAGGAGACTGCGGTGGCTGCTGCTGCTGTTGCTCCTTGCCCGCCTTTAGCCTGTTTCGCCAACGAAACTCGGTTCGATTAGCCCGTCTGGCCAACACAGGCGTCGCCTTTTAGCAATCCAACACAATGCGATTTAGTGAGAAATCCAGGCACAGACGCATGGTATACGCATTGATGATGGCCATCAGACTAAACAGGCAAAGTATTACGCGTTGCTGCACCTTCAGATCTTACTTGGTCACATTAGTTTTCCCCACACACTTTTGGAGCAATTAGCTGTTGGATACTTACAGTTGAATAGTTTGCGCAGCTTCTCCTGTATGGGCAGCATTTTTGAAAGTTGCAATTTAATTAGGTTTTCATTTAAAACAAAACGATTTGGTGACAGTTTCAAAATATGTCGGCTACTTTATTTAAACTTTAAAGTATTTTAGAAAACTCTGTGATATTTCAGGCCAAAATTATTTGGCGTCTAGTTTCCATTCATTCGCTCTGCCTCTTCGTCCTCTACCATTCTTTACTATCATCATTTTCGACTTCTCCATATTTATACGAAGACTCCACTTCTGACGAGTAGCCCTCTCTGAATCTAGCTTGGTATTCCCCTAAGAATATCGTGCGTCTTAGCCCAGTTTGTTAGGCGGGCTAACAGAACAGATGTGAACACCTTCATCATCGCATTAAGAAAGTATATCTATAAAATCTAGTGTCACATGTTACTTAGAAAACTCCTTCGAAAAGGCTTGTCCGACTTTAATGAAATTTGTTGTGTATATATTTGGCCGTTGTAGAATAGGTGTTTAACTATATTTCGATAACGCCAGTTGTTTTGGGTGTCTCTCTGTAGAACATTATTGCTCCATACTCAAACATTTTTACCCTCATTAAATCAATCAACAAAACTCAGCGATGAATATATTCAGCTGGACCGCATTCGCATCGAGTGGTTGTTCCAGAGCTCCTTTATGTTTTTATTTATCGAACACAACTCAGCGTCGAATAAAATCAAAGATATATCGGCAAACGCACTGTGCGCATTGCTCTCTCGCTCGCTCTCTTTCCATATCTGTCAGCAGCGCTTGTTCATACGAGAATATTTTCACTCACTCGTCAGATCAATCGTCGTTGAGGCAAACGAACAAAACACTCGAACTGATTGGTATAATATCGAACATGATTATACTCTGAGTGCCGACAATAGGATTGAATTAAACTCAACGGTGAACATGTTGAGTATGCGAGTTTGATGCATTCAGCGCAAAACCAGTTTATTCGAGTATGGATTAATGTATGCGCGTTTTGCAATCGAACAAAGTCGTTCTCTGATTTATATCAGGGGGTGGTCAAAAAGAGCCAGTTAAAAAGTGAGAAATGAAAGTGAACTAGAACGAATAATTTGGGTCATCCAGAGCCATCCAGATCCTTTATTTGAGGCAGCTCCAGCGGAGCCATCGATTCCGAAATTGAGATAGGAACAGTTCCTGTGCAATTTTCTTCTTCTGAAACAAATGGTAATGACACTTTTGGAACTATCTTCAAAGTTTGACCTCCGCCTGCAACTTTTACTAAATTCCCTTCTCACTCTACCACTTCATATTCCGTGGTATTGAAATTTTTTGTTCGTATGTGGGGATACACCACACTCTTAATAGGGTATTCTCCATGTTCACCGGCTTTTATACCCTTGGAGAGGGTATATTAATATTGTTCACATAAAGTATATATAATGTCTTCGTTTTAGCGACCTGATCTGTGTAAATCTAAATGTTTGGTTATTCCGGCTCAATAAATATGGGTCATTCTTTTATAAACCGAACAGTTAAAAAAAAATTTTTATTTTTTCATTTTAATAAAAAAAAATCCGAAATTAGATCTCGACATGCCCATCATAACGTAAATTGCGGTGTTGCAAAAAAATTTTTTGTTAATTTTATAAACAATTTCAAAAATCGTCAAAAACGAAAAAATGGAAAAAAGGGGTTTTTTAAAACACGATATCTCAGGTTTGGTTTATCGGACAGGTCTCAAATTGATATTGGTAAAAGTATTTTACTGTATCTACTCAAATTATAATTTTATAGACTTTTAAATTATTTAATAATATTAAGTAATTGTTGCTAAAAATTATTTATAATTTTTCTAAGTGTTAACCACCATGATATAGCTTCTAAGGATAAACAATTTATTGCCCTAAATATAACTTAAATTTTGGTGTTTTCAAAAAGATGGAGACTTTTATGGTTTAAAAGTTATGAATTTTTTGAAGTTATAAACAAATAAAAAGATGCCCTTAAATAAAAATTTCTCACGTAGTCAGTTATAAAGTCATGTGATTGAAACTTGGCAATTGTGCTTTATATTTATCAAGCTTTTCAAAATTGCCAACATCACACAGATCGGACATCTATATCATATAGCTGCCATAGAAATGCTGAATTTGGTTGTGGTATAATATACTTTCAAAACTCTGGTCACCCTAATCCACAACAAAATGCAATTAATCTAGCATTCGTATGGCAGCTATATGATGGACGTCCGATCTGTGTGATGTTGACATTTTAACGCATATAAAACCCGCGCCGAAGTTTCAGTCGTAAACTTTGAAACTGACTGAGTGGCAACACTTCTTTAAGGGTAGCTTTTTATTTGTTTATAACTTCAAAAAATTCATAACACAAACTATAAAGTCTCCATCTTTTGAAAACACAAAAGTTACGTTTAGAACAAGCATTGTTTATGCTTAGAAGCTATATCATGGTGGTTAACACTGAAAAAATTATAAATATGTGAGCAACAATTACTTAATATTATTAAATAATTTAAAATCTATAAAACTATTATTGGGTAGCTGCAATAAAATACTTTTTCACCAGTATAAATTTGATACTTGCAGTACGATAAACCAAACCTGAATATCACGTTTTGAAGAACCCTTTTTCCATTTTTCCGTTTTTGACGATTTTGAGAGTGTTTATAAAATAACAAATTTATTAAAACCGCAATCTATGATGGGCATGTCGAGATCTAATTTCAGTTTTTATTAAATGAAAATAAAAATTTTCAGAGTGACGAGCTGAGTTGATATAGCCATGTCCATGTCAGCGACGCATCTCCGCCAAGGAGCAATCATTATTAAAGAGAAATTTTGCTCTGTTTTCAGTAGTATAGCACGTACATATAATATCGAATAATAGGCTTAGGTGGTACTTAATCGCTAACAAGATATTATGCTTATTTGCTAACTGGCCTCCTTTAAAAGCACAATTTTCCATTTCTCGTCGTATCACAACTCTTGCACACGCGGAATTCCGACGTGCTGTCTGTTGACTTGCTTACCCTTCCTTCTCGTGTAGCAGCTGTTTGTACGACTTTTTGGTTCGGTTTACGCTCGGCTTTAGGGACGCTTCCTGTTTCTACAATCGCCATCCTGCCGCAAGTCCAACTTCGTATTATCTGCCATTTAGTACACTAGCAATCTTTCCGCACACACTCAGGCATAAAACAAGGATGTCTTCTTTCCCCATAGTTGTTTATGTTATTCCTCACCGACTTACATGATGAAATTAAAGGAGGACTATGGATCGTTGATATCAACCTCTGAGTACTTTTCAAAAATTATGGTATTTAGAAGAGAAATGGACTCACAACTCGGAACCAATTCCGATTGTGTCAGAGTTCACCTATCTGGGAGTGGTATTTACACCAATCTTATCCTTCACAAAACATGTTGAGCACCGAAACAGGTCAGCGAAAAACTTTGAAAACAAAGAGTACCGTTTAGCTCCAAATGAAAATTATTCCTTGCGGTGTGCGGTTCCACCCGGTCTTGTGCTGCACAAATATGGGGATCACATCATTTAAAGAGGTATACAAACTTCAGAGATACTTTGCTGGGCTGCCCGGTTCTCAGAGAGTTTAGGGTGCAGCATCTAGGGAAGACCGTACTAAGGGAGAATTATGTTAGAAATATATTTAATGGGCCAAACTGACATCAATTAATTAACTTTATCGAAAATGCATTATGATACAGATAATTTCTTTTAAATAGTTTTAATTAAGTATCTCATCAAACTTGTAAGAAATAAATCGCACTACTTATCCACAAACTTTTGCCGACACACGACTACAGGGTTGTCCATATTCGACGGACCCATGTTTTTTTTAAAACAAAGAAAAAAATAAAAATTTGGCGGTTGGCACTTCTTGAATCTCCTGAGGATTTTCAGTGGCGTAAACACGGCGAAATTTTTGCTTATTTGCGGTCCCATTCAATGTGAAATGTGAAAATGTGAAATTTTTAAAAGCACGTTGAGTTTTTCACAATTGACTTGTTCTGTTGAATGTAAATTTCAACTATTTTCCATGGTAAAAATCTGCTTGGACTGACGCTTCAAACGCGGTATGTCATTAAGCGATCTGATATCTCTGTCAAAAGTTATGGCGTTGCCAGATGGGTCCGTCGAATATGGACAACCCTGTATGTAGTCAAGTAGAAGTAAGTTATTAAGTGAATCCAATCAATATGTAAATTTTTCGAAACAGTTTAAATAAAGATACACTAGCACTTATGTGCTATTCTTCACCTTCCTTGCACCAGGTACTTTCGTCTCTTGCACAGTCCTTGTGTGATCCTCTGGTGGCACTGGTATTGACTATGACCGATACTGGCGCACTGGCACTCGCTTTGATTCGGTCGAATTTTTTGTGTTCTACACAGGCGAGTTCCCCAAGAAGAGAGCGGTAAAATGTCTCTCTCTAACACATCGTGAAGCATGTCTTCTGCAAGCATTTGGTGTGTATTGGCAGGTAAGTTAGTGCCCCAGGGGCTATGGCGGGGGAACTCTGCTCTTTTGTACTCCTTTTGACACATATAAGGAGTTGTGAGATTCCGAGTGCGAATACCTTGTTAAGTATATCTTGGGCTGACGTTGCCTCTTGTCAAGGTGTAAATCTAGCCTCTAGTTGAGGTCGTTGCTTCGAGTGGGGGTCGAACGCTTATGTTCGTTCCAGCTGGGTTGATGTTGCCTGGCGTTTAGGGCTTCGTGGTGCCTCTAGTTGACAACGTTGATTGATATCGGTACTAGTGCTATGACTAAACTCGAATCAATTTGAAAGTCATGTAGAGAGGTTGAACTTTTTTCGCTGATACTCCCTTTTACGGCGGGCGAATGTATGTACGCTGTCAAGTCCGGCTGGCCGAAGAGAACATATGTAAGTGCACGATCGAGTACATACTGGCGCAGGTATGTAGATATGATGTAGAGTGGCTTGCGTGGGCAGCAAATGGTGACTAGTCCGGAACACTTTCTGTAGAAGAAGCTGTTACCGACCAGCTCTACGCCGACAATAGGGCCTGGAGCTTGCTCTGCATCAGATGTGTACTGCTGGTCGTTACTTCACAACTGCGTAGAGGCCTTAATCAAAGACCAATATAATCTCTAAAATGCCGAACGCCCATACATTGGTTTGAGGTTGTGGGCAACGAAAATCGGCTCTCTCGTTCGCCCAAAATTGAGAGCGTAGAAATCTAAAATAGAATGCACTTGCTTGTGTGAGTAAACACAACACGATCCGTGCGCACACATACAGTCGTCGGCTGTCGTTGTATGCGTACAAGGCAGCGCGGCGTGTGGCGCTCTAGGCGCTCTCTCTCTGGTTTTTAAACAAAATTTCAAGAGGCCGGGAGCCAGATCTAAAGCCAGCACGAAAAACAGTGTGCAAAATAATGGCGTTACTCGGTCTTTATCTATTAAATAGCTTAAGAATACCAACAAAGAGATGAAAGAATCTAATGTTTGTCTATCTTTGCCGTTTGGCTTTAACACTTTCCAACTGATTAAGGCAATGATTGTAAGGAGAGACAGTTGGCAATCATGCATAATGATTAAACCGAGAGGTTGATGAATTAGTACTGTAACCAAGGTAACCAGCTCTTTTTGTTGTACAATGCTTAAGTTGCTAACACTTTTTCGGACCTCAAGCCAGCTAAACTCGCTAATTAAACATTTCAAAGATCGCCAAATAAATTACATAAATTTCTAAAAATGTTTAAATACCTTAAATGAAAAACAAAATGCGCACTTATTCCAGTTTTTAGGCAAATCCCTTTAAATACATGAACAGATTTAAGGCCCTGTCACAACAACAACAACAAGCAACAGCAGCATGTTGCACACACGTTCGCTTCCCGGCTTGTCACAAGTCCTGGCCACAAAAAGCCCCACAGAGTCCTGCCAGTTTCAGGCCTTGCCGCCCGCAAATAAAAAACATTAAATGCTTTGTTAGTTGTCGCCACGCCACGCCCCTCCGCCTTCATTACCACCAATTCTTGTTACCCCTCAGCTACAGCTACGTGTTGGCCATTCATTCAGTCATTAAGTGGCAGCCGCTGGCAGCAGCTGGAGAAGGAGGAGGAGGAGCTGGCCACATTTTGTGGCCACGCTTTGAAACTAAATACAATCTTTTTTATTACAAGTTTCTTGGGTTTGTGCTTTTTATTAATTTTTTTTTTGCTCAGTCGTTGGGAATTAATTTTGTATTTATGGAATCGTGAGCTGCAATCGACGCATTAGCATTCTTAGTTTGCGACAAATCGTGGGCCATAAAAAGGTTTTCTGCTGTGTGTGTGTGTACTTCACCTTGGGGCATAGATAAATCATTAATGTTGCGGAACAAATGAACTTTACAGCGCATAAACATCAAAGTTGGCACTTCTTCAAAACGCCCGTCGAATTAACCCTGAAATGCGAATAACATTTTGTCGAAGACTCGCAACGCATTTTAATTGAATTTAATTAACTTATTTTTTACTACGCTCGATACTTTGAATATGGGAAAAGCGATTGACGACCAAGCGACAAACTGGCGGACAAGTGAACCACGTTGACAATGAAGCCAGCGACGCATGCGCGCAGACTAATTGCCGGACGACAACGAAGCTCACAATGGGAAAGAACTGGTGAGGCGGTTGGTTGAGGGGGGAAGGCAACGTGATGTTTAGACATTGCACTTGAAATTTGAAACAATAGAATTTGTGTGTGTGTGAGACAGACGGCTAATTAGCCAAGTACTTTGGGTAGAACAGTAAATGGAAGTTCAAGTTTAAGACTGAATAAGCTTGACCTTGACAGCAAGAGGGTGGATTAATCATTAAAAAGCCCTTTACTTTGTAAAATACAAATTAATTTGTAAATTTTTTCCCCAGAACTGTGACGGTACCAGGTTTGGTGAGGCTTTAAGTATTTTACTTATTACTTTTCCATATTTTGTATTAAAGTACAAAAAGTTTTCACTAATCAATAATTTACCCTTGAAATAGCAAAATTAAAAAGTCAATCAGAAAGCATATATGCTAAGCTGTTAAATGGAATGACCGCCTACTGCGCCACTTGCTCAACTCTAATTGAATTAAACTGAAAAACGTAACCTGCTAAGAATTTTCCAACTTTTCTTTTATTAAAAACATTCGCTTAGGAATTAGGAAATGACCGCCTACTGCGCCACGTGCTCAACTCTAGTTGAATTGAACTAAAAACGCAACCTGTTAAGGTTCTTTGGAATTAAGAACAAAGCCTGCAGAGGCAGTTGTTTTCAAGTTTTAGAATTACAAACAAACCACAATCCAGAAAATATATAAATTTTAATTACTTTTTAACGGATGTATGAATTTGCTGATAAAACTACATTTGAAAATAAATATCTGAAAAATAGTTAAGAATTTTATTCTTATGTCAAGCCAAACAGTTGTCAATAGTTTTTTCTTTCGTTCTTCTTCCAAATACGATTTGTTTCATCCAGAAACAATTGATTTTAAAAAGTTAAATATTTAGGTCTGTTCTCAATTCTACTTTGGTTTTGGTGTAAAGGTTTGAATTGGCCAGTTTACTTTTCCAAATTTTTAATGAAAGGTCTAAAGGAAATCTGAGGTTACTAGATCAAGGCTTCCTTTTTCTACGAATTGAATCCACTTGACATTGAGCTGTCGGTTTCAACTGCTTGAGCGATTCCACTTTTACTGAAACCAGATCTAGTAACCGTAGATCTGAGTGTCACCTTCCATATAACTTTATTAACATACGGTTCAACGTACAAACGTTTATACGAAAAACGAAGTGGAATTGAGAACAGGCCTGATTGATGGCATTTCTTCATCTTACTCTTTGGCCGCAATAGTTGTAGGTCTTTACTGATAAACTCTAAATGGAAGATGAGAAGTGTGAGAAGTTCTTAGGTTAGGTTAGGTTAAAAAGCCTGCTCGGCTGAGGACGAGATTATCTGAAGACCTTTGAGTGTAATGACCGCCTACTGCGCCACGTGCTCAACTCTAATTGGATTGACCTGAAAAAGCTTAAACAGGCTACTCGGCTGAGGCCGAGTTTACACGGAGGTTTAGTGGCCCATTGTGATGCCTAATTGGGGAAAGGGAAATGAGGTGTTGGATGAGGGTTGAAGGGTTTTGTTACTGTTATCTAAGAATCAACCTGAGGAATCGACAAAAAGAGCAAGGGCAGATGAGCCAGATTACCCAGGTCTTCATAGAATGGTTTTCCCAGATGCTCTGTGCGTTTCCTAAGAAAAGCAGGGCAAGCAGTCGCAAAGAAGCTGTTGGATGCTTTCCGTCTCTTCCTCATTGCCACAACTACGGCAGACGTCAAAATGATGGCTATATGACCTTTGCTGCAGTGTACCGTTATGACTCCTCTCATAGCTCTAATCCTGTTCTTGCTAAAGTGTAGGAGTTAAAATCTTTATATAGGTGAGTATCTGGGCCAGATGTGACATGCTAGTTCAGGATTGTGTCTATTCCGCTCTCTCCAAGTACCTCACTGATCTGTTGGTCGGTGGCCCGATCTCTGACTTAGCAACTAGGCAAGCGATAGCAATATTCTTCTCATAAATAAGTAATATAAAAAATGTAAAATTGGCTGCACAGCTCCTTCAACGGGGCCAAGCCGAGCTTCTCTATAAATAAGTAAGTTGACTAAAACCACACAGCAAAAGACTTTTTCAGCTGAAGTTCCTACAGAAAACTGTAGGAAAGTTGATAAGCTGAAAGATGATAAATCCTGTTTTTAAGATTTTAAACCTTGTTTCAAGATACTTGAACCTTTTTCATTTCATTGATGAAAAAGTCAAAATCATAACTTAAATGGCCTGCCTAAAAAAATCTACGATTTTCAATCAAAAAGGTCACTAAAACAATCACTTTGTGATTTTCAATCTAGCTTTTAGATTTTGTTATTGGCTGCAACATACACTTAAAGAAAACAAAAACGATAAATTTGAATACGAACGCTCCTAAAAAAAATTTATTCGTTCTTGAACTATCAAGAATTTCTCTCTTGGATTCGAGCTAAGTTCGTTCTCAATGTGATTCTTATCGATAAGGAGAAAAACGGGAAGAAAACTTTAAGAGAATAGCGTTGGACTCTCGCTCTTACAGAGAGAGAAAACGCATCGAACACCATGTCGGTTGTGTCTCTCACAGCTGTCGCCCCTTATAAATATATAATCTGTGGAATTCGAACTTGAGAATTAAAGTGGTCTCATGTTTTAAGACGGATGGTAAATTCAATTCTAAACAAGTAGTGTACTAGACGCTTTACAACCAGTGCGCGGAATAGCTCAACCGTTAGAGAGATACAGCATTCCAATTGTGTTCAGACCAATGGCTCCGAGTTCGAGTCCCACAATTTAAATTTAATCTCTATTATAAATTATTGCTTTTCAGAGCCCAACTGGTTGATAGTGGCTCCAATGGGATTCCCGCTCTTGATGCAGAACAAACCAAATGGATGTACAAAAATAAAAAAATTGTAATATTTTCATATTTAAATAAAAAAATTCATATTTTAATAAAAAAAAATTTTATATGAAAAAAAAAATTAAAGTGAAACACACTTCCATATTTAACGCTAAATCAATGGTAAAAGTATTAAATACTGAAACTTTCAATAAAGAATGCAGGGATGAAAAAATTAAATCTTTGATTAAGAATTACGCTTTTGGATAAAAAAGTTTCACTATTACCTTACTTTAGAGAACGAATGCTCTTGATTCAAGAGTGAAATTCGCAATTTTGTTCTCTAAGTGTAATCAAAACTTTGATGTCAAATTACAATAACAATTTCGCTTCTCTTTCAGGAAAGTTTCGATTCTAGAATGACAAGATCTGAAGTTATCGATTCTGTCCTCAAATTGTCATCACTCGACTTAAAATTGTAAAAGGCTGCAACGAAAGCACACTCCGTTGATTCCGGGGTGGACGGGGATGGGGTAAGCTTACTTATCAAGTAAAGATCCTGGTGTCGTACTACTCCTTTGCAGCAGAAACGATGATTTACTGATGGGTCTATAACACTATGTCACAAAATTTCAAAAGTTTTTGTATCCGGCACTATTAGCAATTGATCCTTATATCACTGCTCGACAGTTTTTCCCAAACCTTCAAACCAACTTTTTCTAAAGTAAATTGACCCGCTGATCACGAAAATCACCATATAAAAAAATTCTATCGACTCGTTATCGAGATATTATCGATAAACGGTTTTTCAATTTTTCCAAAAGTTGCCTCCACTTAAACTCTCATAACTTTTTTGTTTTTCAATCGGTTTGAATGCTCTATACTAATTTTAAAAAGAAAACACTTGGCCCAACAGTTTGTTCTCTGACAAAAATGAGCTGGGATCTGTGCTGTCGGAGCTATAGGCTCAAAAAAGAAAAAAATATTTAATTTTGCTAAATTTCAAAATTTATCGAAATTAAAACGCTTGTAAGATTCATAACTATCCAAAATTGTTGTGTTTTTTTAATTGGACAGTAAAAAATTTTCCAATTTACTTTAAAATAAAGGAATTGAACAAAACTGAGCTGGGATCTGTGCTGTAAAAGCTATAGGCTCAAATAAAGAAAAAAAAAAATTATTTTATTTTGCTAAATTTCAAAATTTATCGAAATTAAAACGCTTGCAAGATTCATAACTATCCAAAATTATTGTGTTTTTTATTGGACAGTAAAAATTTTCAATTTACTTTAAAATAAAGGAAATTGAATAGTTTTTACTGTCCAATTTAAAAACATAACATTGTTGAATCTACAAGCGTTTTAATTTCGATAATTTTGAAATTTAACAAAAATAAAATAATTTATTTTTATTTAGGAGGGCACAGATCCCAGCTCGTTTTGAGAGAACAAACTGTTTGGCCAAATTTCTTTTAAAATTTGTTTAGAGCATTCAAACCGATTGAAAAACAAAAAAGTTATGACAGTTTAAGTGAAGGCAACTTTTGGAAAAATCGAAAAAAAACCGTTTATCGATAATATCTCGATAACGCGTCGATAGAATTTGTTTATACAGTTATTTTCGTGATCAGCGGGTCAATTGACTTGAGAAAAAGTTGGTTTGGTCCATTGGGGAAAATCGACTCTCATTTTTGTCGAGCAGTATATGCATCGCTAAATTTTCAATTTTGAAAAAGGTAGGTCTACTAAAATGCCATTTTCTGCAGTTTTGAGTCAACCGATATGTATAACCTAAAACAAAAATTAAAGAGTATAGCGTTTATTTTTTATCCGATTTTGATGACACAAAAAATGTTCGTTAGAGATTACCCCATACTGTCAATATTGAGACCTGAGCACTTTTTATGGTAAAATTGAAAAAAAACTTAATGAAAGGCAGCAAAAAAATTAAATTTTATCAAAATTTGTTCAAAATCGACTTTGAAGAGCTATAACTTCGTCATTTAAGATTGGATTTTAAACAACTTTCGATTTTTAAAGAAATAATTTTAAAAAATAAAAATTGTTGGCATTCTGTTAACGCGCTAGCTATGTTTGCTCTCACATACAAATGCACGTAAGAAAGTTGAAGCGTTTGGCTAGCATTTGTATGTACATACATTCATATGTATTTACATGTATTTGGTAAAATACATCCCTCTAGTTCTGTCGGGGTCCAATTGCGACAAATTCATCGACGCCGCATTGTTGAGTTGGCGACAGTCCCTTCGTCGACACCAAAGATATGCAGACAGCGTCGACGGAGAGCAGCTGCGCAGACAAGAACGTCTTGCGCTCTCAGTTTTGTAAATGAAGAGCGAGTGTGCAAACGAAAGAATAGGAATGCAACAAATGATAGCTAAAAGCCGCTGTCAAAATACTCTTGTAATTGTTATGCAATAACTGTTATCTAATTGTTTTATATGCAATTTTTTCTGCATTTGTATTATAAATACAACGCTTTTAGAGAAGAAAAATTTATGTATTTAATTGTTTATTATTAATATATTTAACCTTACTTAAGTCTCTGAATATATTGAAAAGGGTATACAAGCGCCGTAATGAAATTCTATAAAAAAGAAATAAAAAAATATAAAAAAATTTAAAAAAAAATTAATAAAAAATAAAATATTAAAAATTAAATTAAACCCAATCTAAAAAAAAATAAAATAAATAAGTCAAAAAAAATTAATTACTTATTTTTATTTATTTTTATATCTGTACCGAAGTGCATAGAGTATATTAAGTTTGTGCAAAAGTATGTAACAGGGAGAAGGAATCATTTCCGACCCTATAAAGTATATATATTCTTGATCAGCATCAACAGCCGAGTCGATATAGCCATGTCCGTCTGTCCGTCTGTCCGTCCGTCCGTCTGTCCGTCTGTCCGTCTGTCTGTCCGTCTGTCTGTCCGTCCGTATGAACAAACAGATCTCAGAGATGGTAAGAGATAGAGGTTTGACATGTATGGGACAAATGCTTCTTATACTTGCAGGCAGATCAAGTTTATTTTCAATTTTTGCCACGCCCCCTCCCGCCCCCACAATTTTGAAAAAACGTCATATCTCCCACGTTTTGTAGATAGATGATTTGTACCTTCTAGAGATAGTTAGTCATTAGGAATATGTATCGATTTGCCAAAGAAATGATAAAGATCGGACGAGCGGTTCTCAAGTTATGAGCAAATAAGTGAATCTGAATCACTCCCGGCCACCCCCGCCACCCACCACCCACCCTTTCACAACCAACGCTGCACAATCTTAGAGAGAGAGAGAGAGAGAGAGAGAGAGAGAGAGAGGGAGAGAGAGAAGAGAGAGAGAGAGGAGAGGGAGAGAGAGAGAGAGAGAGAGATTACAGAGTATATTATATTTTAATTTTGTGGGTTTTTACCGACTTTCATTTTTATTTGTTTCTTTTTTCAGCTTATTTATAAAATATTAATAATAAACCCGAAATAAAATCAACGAATTATAAACTAAAATAATCTATAGTTTTTTGTTTATATAAAATTTATTAACCCATTTATAAATGCCCTATTTCGTCAACACCTCATAGTAGATTCGTTAGATTTGGCACCGTTGATGATGACATTTCGTCAGCAAAACGTCAAAAGTTCTCCCTTGGCGCTTCTTTGACCCCTTAATAACGTCGACGAATCGTCTATGCGTAAAGCCGTGCACTACCTCCTAGGACCTGCCAATGTTAAAGGTAAACAATGGCTCAGTACAAGGGTAGTCGAGCGAGCGTCGATGGCATGCGCGAAGCCATTGACGATTCGTTGACGCTGCGTTGGTGGTCGGTTACTAGAGGGATATGCACGTAAACATATGTATGTATACGTATCTATAACTGTTTTATTTTGTGCGCAAAATTGGTGCATTCAAAAGGCTGGATCTTGACAACGTTGTCGACTGTCTGATCCACCCTGCAAGTACGTCTGTTTACACTTATGCAAGTGATATTTAAACATATTGTGTCAAAGGTCACTGATTGTCTGAACACATATACATATGTTCATATGTTTGTAATCAAAGTCATAACTTTGTTAACAAATAATATAAACGTAAAATCATACGATTAGTTTAAATTTTAAAATAAAATGAAAACCATATATATTTTTTGCAATTATACATATGTCTATGAGGTATTTCGGGGACAGATTAGAGATGAGCAGTTCTGTAATAATGATTTTACTACACCACAGCAGAAAGCAGACGATATATATTCGCAAATTATACTGTAAAAGCAGATATATTTTTATAAACTTTATAAAATAAATACATTTCACCGATATTGTCCCTCTTAAATTGGTCTGTTTAAAATCTCGTAATAACCTCTTATTTTGGTAGTTTTTGTATAATTAGTTGTTTCTGTTATTGGTGGCGCTGTGCAGTAGTAGTTACGTTCATATGTGCATATCCATATATTCTTGTTTGTATATAACACAAAAACGTAACACAAAAAGCACTGATCTGCAGACAAATATACATATATGTCTATACTACCACAAGTGTATTGTGAATATATGATGATACGTCATCATTTGCGAATATATGTACATTTTAATGCATATCGTTTGCTCCAGCTGTGGTGTAGTAAATTCATTATCACAGAACTGCTCATCTCTAATTTGTCCCCAAAAATACCTCATACACATATGTATAATTGCAAAAATATGATATCCATGTTAATACATTATTAAAACAAATCACATAAGCATACATATACTATTTAATAACCTAGTTTTGGCTTTTACTATGAACATATGTGTGTATGTGTGTACAGTCAATCAGCGACCTTTGACACAAAATGTTTAAACATCACTTGCATGCATAAGTAAAAACACACTTGTTTGCCGGGTGGATCTGACAGGCGACAAAGTTGTCGTGGTTCAGTCATTTGACTGAACTGTACTGTGCCGAAAAAAAAATAATTAAGTTCATATGTTCGTATTAATGTCTGCGTGCAGATAACTGCGTTAGTTAACAGTTCGCAGATCATTAAACACCCTCTAGTAACCGACCACCAACGCAGCGTCAACGAATCGTCAATGGTTTTGCGCATGCCATCGACGCTCGCTCGACTACCCTTGTACTGAGCCATTGTTTACCTTTAACATTGTCATGTCCTAGGAGGTAGTGCACGGCTTTCCGCATAGACGATTCGTCGACGTATAAGGGGTCAAAGAAGCGCCAAAAGGGAACTTTTGACGTTTTGTTAACGAAATGTCGTCAACGGGGTGTCAACGTACGAATCTACTATGAGGTGTTGAGGTTAATAAATTTTATATAAGCAAAAGAAAGCTTTAGATTATTTTAGTTTATATTTCGTTGATTTTATTTCAAGCTGAAAAAAGACAATTAAATTTAAATATCATTATCAATAAAACATTTCAGCTGAATAGGAAAAACAATAGGCAAAAAAAATAGAACTAAAAAAAAAAAATACAAATACAAGAATTAGGCTAATTAATTTTGTTCTTCGGACCGCGTTATTTTTCAGCTTTTAGTTGCTTTTCTGGGGTGGCATCTTCGGCATAGATACTGAAAGTAAAACTTAATTAATAAAAATACTATACTCATAATTTTAACTCCAATATGAATTTGTTATTTCCTACCTTTTTCAAATTTGTATATCTTTCGTTATTATTTACACTGTTGCAATCATTTATTTATTTAATATTGTTAAATAACAGGCTCAACTTGCCTCTGTCTCGCACAAGTGGAAGTGATTTTGCCGGCAGTACAAAACAATAGGAGTATGCAAACATACGAAAGAACAATTCAGCGGAATTAGCGAGATCAGACTATTGAAGCTTGCCTTTCACACTTCCTTATACAAGTTTCATTACGGCGCTTGTATACCCTTTTCAATATATTCAGAAGACTTAAGTAAGGTTAAATATGTGGGATTGGGAATATAAGGACTAGTAGAGGTGCCCTTCTGGCTTAAGCAACGACGTCAATTATTGCATCAGCCAAAGTTAACCTGCAGTACTCTCTCTCTCTCTCTTGTTGTGTCTCTCTCAGTTGATCGATGCTTTGAATGAAGTCGTGAGTAGTTGAGTCAGTCGTCATAGAGTCGTTGGCCTGCCGTCATAGAGTTGACATCTAGTTGTTTAGAAGCAAGGATAAGTGTCCAAGTTTTGCCAAGAAGTCGGTCTTATTTAAGTTTGAAGTCAATCGTTTATCTTTATCGATATTCAATCGTTTTAATTCATTTAATATAATCAATCTTGTGAACTTTACCCAAAATAAACTATAATTTGTGAAACCTACAAATTTTATGGGGTCTCGACCGGGATGAGTTCCAGGAAAAGTGAATTAATCTGTATGCGTTAACATACAAAAACGATTTGGATTGCAATCGAGCTAAAAGTTAAATGAACAAATTGTGAAATTGAACCAAATTTTCATAACGGCGCAGAAAATTTTTTCCCAACGAGCAAAAGAGGCGCAAAAATGTATGTGTATGCGTGTCTGCAACGAGGAGACGCAGAAATATGAGAAACGAATACACAAAAAACTGTACGAGAATGTGTGAATAACAGAAGTGCAAAACGACGGGCAACAAAAAACGAAACGACGACACGAGAAAGAAGAGTGCAGACAGACATTGGCGAGTAGGTTTCATCACTAACCATACAACATATAGACTACTCATTTCATACAACGAAAATGGACACAAAAATTTCTTAGCGACAGGCCCCAGGCCTGTTAGCGGCGGGCCCCATCGCTCTCTCGCGGCTCTCTCTCTCTCTTCGCTCTCTCATTCTTATGACGCACACTGATTGCGAGAGTTCGCTCGTTCAGTCGCAGAGTGGCGCATCTTCAAGCAGGTTGCTCTGCGCTTGAATATGCGCTTTATATGCTATGCGTGTTCATGCATTCTCGTACGGACGTGGGTGCATGTGTGCGATCATTCTCATTTCGACCCAGCAAGAATATTTGGTCTTTTGGTACTTTTCATACTAGGTACCCTTACAATATGGGCATATTCACTATTGGGTTAATGGTAAAAATAAGAATGTTATATGTTATAATATATTTCTTAATGTTTCAGCATACATTTCATATTTGTTTACAAATTCAAATCAGTGGCAGCAGTGAAATGTTTTGCATATATGTATGTATTCGAATGAATAAAAATTCATCTACTGAGATAGGAACAGGGCATATTGCAGTCGGTGTCACTTTAAACACCGACTGCTCTTATGTGGTTGAGAAATCAAGTCAGCTGTTATTGTTGTTATGCGAGCGGATGGTGCCTGCATACCCTACCGACGAATGCTTTTTAGGGGAGCGGGTTCGGGCAGAAACAAAAACATCTGATTGTCTTTGTTTTGTTTACATTTTTATACTCTGTACCGAAGGTACATAGAGTATATTAAGTTTGTGCAAAAGTATGTAACAGGGAGATGGAATCATTTCCGTCCCTATAAAGTATATATATTCTTGATCAGCATCAACAGCCGAGTCTATATAGCCATGTCCGTCTGTCCGTCTGTCTGTCCGTCTGTCCGTCCGTATGAACAAACAGATCTCAGAGATGGTAGAGATAGAGGTTTGACATGTATGGGACAAATGCTTCTTATACTTGCAGGCAGATCAAGTTTATTTTCAAATTTTTTGCCACGCCCCCCTCCCGCCCCCCACAATTTTGAAAAAACGTCATATCTCCCACAGTTTTGTAGATAGATGATTTGTACCTTCTAGAGATAGTTAGTCATTAGGAATATGTATCGATTTGCCAAAGAAATGATAAAGATCGGACGAGCGGTTCTCAAGTTATGAGCAAATAAGTGAATCTGAATCACTCCCGGCCACCCCGCCACCCACCACCCCCCCTTTCACAACCAACGCCGCACAATCTTAGAGAGAGAGAGAGAGAGAGAGAGAGAGAGAGAGAGAAGAGAGGGAGAGAGAGAGAGAGAGGAGAGAGAGAGGAAGAGGGAGAGAGAGAGAAGAGGGAGAGAAGAGAGAGAGAGAGAGGTACAGAGTATATTATAGTCGGGCTTTGACCGACTTTCTCCTTGTTTATTGATATTTTTCCCGGACCCTTGTTATGAATTTGGTTTATTGTTGTTATTTAATGATCTAGTTGTAAATATTTGTAAGTTTGTTTGTTTCTTTAATATTTTCTTTATTTTAAAGTTGCCGCTCGAATTAGTTACCGATAAATATACACATATACATATATTCACCTGTGTGGAACAATATACAAATCTTCATTATACACTTGAAAAGTGTATTATAATTTTGCCCAGAAGTTTGCAACGCATAGAAGGAATCATCTCCGACCACATAAAGTATATATATTCTTGATCAGCATGACGAGCTGAGTCGATTAAGCTTTGTCCGTCCGTCTGTCCATCTGTCCGTCCGTCCGTCTGTCCGTCTGTCTGTTTCTACGCGAACTAGTCCCTCAGTTTTGGAGCTATCGAGCTGAAACTTTGCACAGAGTCTTCTTTTTACTGCACGCTGCTAATATGTCGGAACCGACCGGATCGAATAACTACTTCTTGTAGCTGCCATACAAATGTTCGTTCGGAAAATGTGTTTTAGTAGGAAAAACTGTTTTGTTCTCAATATTACTGCTCTCAAACACGGTCATGGGTAATATGAAATGTTTTTAAGCTGATCTGCGAAGTTTGGTCGAAGTCGCTAACCGTTGAGACAAGCTATTTCAAGTGTATCAAAACTTCGGTACGGACGAACTTAGCTTTGCATTTCTCGTTTTTTTTTAAATAATATTTTAATGAAAATAATTTAATAATTTTAATTGTTCCAATATTTGTTAATATTTTTGTAAGCACAGGTTATGTAAGTTAATGTATTTTAATCGGTATCCAGGGAACACCACGAGGAGGCCATTGCAATTGCAATGGAGTCTTTAATGAAGACTTACGAGTAGACTTGAGATTCCAAAATGCTTTGAAAATCTCCTTGTTCCCCACCTACCCAATAATACCACCTATACATACAAAAAAAAATGAGACATTTTATAAGAAACTTATTACTGTTTGAGTATTTTTAGTTTTCTTGCACTCGCTGTTGATACAGCTTTTCCTTTCGTATACATTTTTTCTGTCAGCCATTTACTGTTTTTCCTCAGTAAAATTAAAATAAATCCATCTCAGTATTTTTCATCCTGTGTTCATAACAGGAATGGGTAACCAAAACCAATTTGAATAAATGCTAGACTTTTCGGTAGGCGAGTATACAGGACTGTTTAATTTTTTTCTTTATTCTTTTCATGTAAGGACTTTTGTCAAATATTTTTTAAAATATTGTAGTGCATTTGGATTAAAGTGAAATAGTAATCTGATGGAGCTTTCAGTTTCAAACTTTTATCAGCGCAGTCATAATTTTTATTTAATAAAATGTTCTGTGGAGCATTGTTCTTCTATATTTATTTTAATAGATCAGAACACATTTCAACACAAAAACAATAGAATTGGCGCGCATGTTATCAGTCGGCCTATTGCTTGCATTGCCGAAAACAACATATTATAGAAATAGCAAAGGCAAATAACAATTAAATTCCACTGCGAATCAAAAAAGAAAAAAAAAATCAACCCAAGATCATTAAACATAACTTTCAGAACAAGTGTCCTAAAAAATGTAAACAAAACAAAGCCAATCAGCTGTTTTTGTTTTTGTCCGCCCCGCTCCCCTAAAAGCATTCGTCGGTAGGCGTAGCACCATCCGCTCATAACAACAATAACAGCTGACTTGATTTCTCAACCACATAAGAGCAGTCGGTGTTTAAGTGACACCGACTGCAATATGCCTGTTCCTATCTCAGTAGATGAATTTTTATTCATTCGAATACATACATATATGCAAAACATTTCACTGTTGCCACTGATTTGAATTTGTAAACAAGTATGAAATGTATGCTGAAACATTAAGAAATATATTATAACATATAACATTTTATATTTACCTTAACCCAATAGAATATGCCCATATTGTAAGGTACCTTGTATGAAAAGTACCAAAAGACCAAATATTCTTGCTGGGCCGAAATGAAATGATCGCACACATGCACCCGTGTACGTGAATGCATGAACACGCCCTGCAAACATTTTGTCGGGTTCCTTATCTCCTCGTCAAAAAGTGAGTTTGGCGATAGTTTGAGATGAGAGTCTGATGATAGTTTGGCGATTTACAAAAACAAAACCCATAAGGTGTCGCATTTTTAACATAAAAGGGTTAAATTGGCGATATGTGGCATCAATTTCTATGGCCCTATTTAAATGGTCAAAGTGATAAATAAGAACTTGAGAATTGCTAGCAGGCACTTTATGGGTGAATGCTTTCAAATAGATTCATTACAAGTAACCCTTAGTTGCCTAGACTGAGATGCGCGGCGTAGCACAGTCGTCTAATCTTCAGTTCCATTGTGTCTCAGTCCAAGGGTACCAAGTTCCAATCCCCTCAGGGTAAAGTAAGTAATTCGATGTTTAGAGGAACAGGCAAGCAGCAGCAGCAGTCAGCAGGTTGTAGCTGCTAGCAGCGCACAAATTTTTATTTTTTTTTTTGTGTGAAACGCTTTCTTATCCCTGAGAAGAGACTTTTTCGTATCTCCCAGAACAAACGCTTTCTCTCCTCTAGGAAGTGTCATGAGTGACACATTTCTTCCCGAAGGGAGATGAGAATGCGATAGATATGCGATATCGCCAGAGTGAAGCGACACCTACTGGAAGAATCGCATTCTTATCTTCTGCGATAAAAAATGTTTGCTGGGCGCATACATATAAAGCGCATATTCAAGCGCAGAGCAACCTGCTTGAAGATGCGCCACTCTGCGACTGAACGAGCGAACTCTCGCAATCAGTGTGCGTCATAAGAATGAGAGAGCGAAGAGAGAGAGAGCTGCGAGAGAATCGACAGGGCCCGCCGCTAACAGGCCTGGGGCCTGTCGCTAAGAAATTTTGTGTCCATTTTCGTTGTATTGAATGAGTAGTCTATTATGTTGTATGGTTAGTGGTTTCATGCACAGAGAAACCAAAAAATTTTCACAGTGACGACAGAGAGCAGGCAAGGCTGGTGGCGTAAGAGGAGAAGAGAACGAAGAGAAGTCAAAAGTTTTGCTGAATCGAGGATCAGTCAAACTTTGGCAGCGGCGAGTCGATTATTTTGCTGTGTGCTGATTTAAAGAGGGGAGCGAGTGAGTCGAACTTGTATTTGCAAGGTGGCGGTGCAAGTAACGCTACGAGGGCGTAAAGACAAACTCAGCAAACTGCGCAAAGAAGTGGCGAGAGAGTAGAACGAGGAAGCAGCAAAATAATTCGAAAATCAACGGTGGCTGAGAAGTGCTACCCATCAGGAGGCCTTGCAGAAGTGTGTGCAGAATCAACGACGAAGTGAAGTAGAAGCAGCTGCCAGAAGAAGTGCTGCCTCAGTTCAAGACGAATTATCGAAGGCAGTGTGAGCAACAGGGGTATTCAATACAAAATTTTATTCTTTTGATAAATTTAAAAATATTTTGAAGTCAATATTGGTCAAATATCTCGTCAAAGCTATTTTCTCATTATTGGTAAGCTTAAATTTTTCTAAATTTTGTGTAAACGACATCTTGCAGCAAAACCATGGATACTAGATCCATTTTGGCCATGATTGTGGCGTCATTGAAGGCAAAACTTACTGAGCTTGGATTGAGTGTAGACGGTAGAAAGAGTGCATTGCAGGACAGACTTTTGGATTACTTTGAGTTGGCAGATATTGTTGAAGTTGACGCAGGAGATGAATCGGTAAGCGTGGGGGGTTCAGACAGATCTAATTATCATGAAGTTTCCAATATAACGGGTTCAAGATTAACATTAAGAGATGTGCAGATAGTATTTCTTCATTTTCCGGCTCCAGGCCAGCAAGACGTTAATCACTGGCTGAACGAATTTGGGGCGTGCTATAACAGTGGGCTGGGATGATCTTCAAAAACACATTTATGCTAAACAACTTTTGAGTGGAGCAGCTAAGCTTTTCATTAGGAGTTTATCTGTTGTTCGAGGGTGGGCCAAGTAAAGGCTGAGTTGGAAAATGAGTTTGGGAAAACAGTTGTGTTCAGCAGAAATTCACAAGATGATGAGCCTTAGGCAGAAACAACCAAATGAAACTTTTTATGGAATATTTGTATACCCTAATGGAACTAGGAAAACCCATAAAATTAGATGAAAGGGTTTGGTTTCATATTTTATCGAAGGAATTTCTGATAGCAGAGGAAATAAAGCGGGTCTGTATCGAGCAAAAATAAAGGAACTGAAAGTTGAAGATCGAGATTTATGAGAAAGTTTGAGGAAGAGGACTTACTAAAGAAGAAAAAGAAGTCAAATCAGTTTCAGGGTAAGATGATGTGCGCAACAAGACTCAGTGTAGTGGTTTGTAAGACATGTTTTAAATGTGGTAAAGAAGGCCACTTTGCTAGAGATTGCAGCGGTGAAATAGTTTACTATACATGCAACAGGAAGGCCATATTCAAAAGAATGTAAAGATAGTAAGCCGTTGGTCGCTGTAAAGAAACCAACTAATGTCCTTGAAAATAAATCTCCCAAGAGGGGCTGATTTATAAAATTTGTACTGCCCAGATATTTCGTTCACTGCGATGATTGACACTGGGAGTGATTTATGTTTAATGAGGGAGGACATATTTCAGAGATTTGATGGATTGTGCTTAAAAAACGAAGTAAAACACCTTAAAGGCATTGGGAAAGGTGAATTATCTACTATTGGATGCTTCGAGCTAGAGATTTGTGTGGATAATGTGAGTTTTATTGTAACTTTTCATGTCGTTAAACAGGTAGAGTTGGACTATTATCGGAAACATTGTACTAAAGCGTGTTGACATTTTGTTTACTGAGGAAGGAGTAGAGTTTATTGCGAAGATAAATGAGAACGAATTTGCTGGAGAGTTTAAAAGCATGTGCGTCAAGGAAATAGTGAAGATCAGTCTATTTTAGATTCCATTGACTTAAGCCACCTGGAAAGGAGTAAACAAAATGAGGTTGCACAATTGATTACGAAGTACAAACCAATAAAATCAATTAAGTCTCCAGTTGAAATGAAGATTGTATTGGAAGATGATGTACCAGTTTATCAGCACCCTCGACGAACTTCATATAAAATAAGTGTTTTATTGAGAAACAGATTGAAGAGTGACTTGACCAAGGGATTGTAGTCCCAAGTTCTTCCGAGTACGCGGCACCAGTGGTTTTGGTTTCGAAGAAAGATACGTCGAAAAGATTTTGCTGCGATTATAGGAGGCTCAACCTAAAAATCAAAAGAGACAACTTTCCAATGACCTTAATAGATGATGTGCTCGATAGATTGCAGGGCTCAAAAGTATTTACGACGCTTGATTTAGCTAATGGATTTTTCCACGTTCCGATTGAACCAAATTCAAGAAAGTTTACTGAATTTGTAACGCACAGTGGGCAGTACGAGTTTACCCATGTGCCATTTGGTATTAGCAATTCGCCTGCAGTGTTTTGCCGTTACGTTAGTGCTGTTCTAAGAGACCTTATACAGAAGAAGAAAATTGTCGTCTACATGGACGACATTATTATACCAACAGAAGATGAAGAAACAGGGCTTGAAGTCTTGAAAGAGGTTCTAGAAGTCGCGTCGAAAGCAGGATTGCACATTAAGTGGGAAAAAGGCCAATTCCTAAAGCGAAAAATTACATTTCTGGGATATGTAATCGAAAATGGTACCATTGCACCCACAGAAGATAAAGTCAGAGCCGTTGTGAACTTCCCAGTTCCGAATAGTAGAAAAGCACTGGAGAGATTTCTGGGCTTGACATCGTATTTGCGACGTTTCATGAAAGGCTATGCTTTGGCAGCAAAACCTCTAAGTGACTTACTCCGCAAAGAAGCTAAAACTCGGGAGAGCAAACAAATCGAGCTTGATGATCAATGCTTAGTAACTTTTGAATATTTGAAGAATTTATTGGTTACTGCTCCAGTATTGAAACTGTACGACCGCAGTGCGAACGAAGTACACACAGACGCAAGCAAATTTGGCTTTGGTGGAATTCTAATGCAGAAAGACTCAGAGGACCAATTACTACATCCTGTAGAATTTATGAGTAGAAAGACGACCCCTTGTGAAGAGAAATACAGTGCATACGAACTCGAAGTGTTGGCAATCACTAACGCTGTGAGGAAGTGGCGTATCTATCTTTTGGGTATAAGATTTACGATAGTAACTGATTGTCATGCGTTTGCGATGACCATAAAGAAGGATGATGTTCAGCCAGAGTCGCCAGATGGGCTATGTTTCTGCGGGAAGTTTTTTTCAGTTGAGCCTGGGTCTGGAAACCAAATGAAGCATGTTGACGCGCTTAGTCGACTAAATTGCTTCCTAATTGAAGATTCTACAAAATATCGTTTGCGAGAAGCTCAGAACAGGGATGAATGGGTTAAAGCAGTCAAGAAAGTATTAGAAAGCACCAATACCTATGAGGACTATTTCTTGAAGAACGACATTCTCTTCAAAGATACAGTAAAAGAATTGCTAGTCGTCCCAAAAGAAATGCAGGAAGACATAATTGGAATAGTACATCGGGAAGGTCACTACGGAGCGAAAAAAACCAGAGAATTAGTTGAAAAATCGTACTATATCCAAAATATACAACAAAAAGTGGACCGATTTGTCAAATGTTGTGGTGGAGTGCTGATTATAGACGCAAGAGAGGCAAAAAAAGGAGAAATTGTTGACGCCAATCGGCCCAGGAACCGCTGGCGCATACCATATCGGCCATGTCGGCTATAACCGACGCAAAAGAAGTACAACCTATATAGTTGATGGGTTTTCCAAATTCGTTTGGCTATATCTCAACTAGGTCCACAGGAACTGAGGAGGTTATAATCAGATTAGAAAAGCAAGCAGCCATTTTTGGAAACCCGAGGCGCATCGTAACCGACAGAGGTACTGCTTTTACGTCTAACGCATTTTAAAAGTATTGCAGTGACCAGGGAATCCAGTTGTTGCATATTACGACAGGTATGCCGAGAGGGAATGGACAAGAATGAAATGATGACTTGAGAAAACTTCTTGAAGATGTAGAAGTAGAGGAGTAAATACATGAGCGTGATGAAATCAGGGAAAAGGCACAAGAAAACATAGAAAAGGTGCAACAAGAAAACAGACATAATTTTAACGAGAGAAGAAAAGTTGAGTATGCTTACAGAACCGGAGATCTTGTAGGAATTAAGCGTACGCAGTATATGGAACAGGTATGAAACTCAGACCGAAATTTTTTGGTCCCTATAAGGTTACAAAGAAAATGAACCATGGGCGTTATGATGTCGAAAAAGTGGGAAATCAGGAAGGGCCAAAAATTACAACGACAGCGGCCGAGTTTATGAAAAAATGGGGTTCATTCAGGGGCGAATGAAGATTCAGGATGGCCGAATGTGGGATTGGGAATATAAGGACTAGTAGAGGTGCCCTTCTGGCTTAAGCAACGACGTCAATTATTGCATCAGCCAAAGTTAACCTGCAGTACTCTCTCTCTCTCTTGTTGTGTCTCTCTCAGTTGATCGATGCTTTGAATGAAGTCGTGAGCAGTTGAGTCAGTCGTCATAGAGTCGTTGGCCTGCCGTCATAGAGTTGACATCGAGTTGTTTAGAAGCAAGGAGAAGTGTCCAAGTTTTGCCAAGAAGTCGGTCTTATTAATATTCAATCGTTTTAGTTCATTTAATATAAGCAATCTTGTGAACTTTACCCAAAATAAACTATAATTTGTGAAACCTACAGATATATTAACAATTAACAATTAAATATATAAATAATAATAATAATAATTAATAATATAAACAATTGGCCAGAGTATTTTGACAGCATTTTTAGCTGCCATTCGTTGCATTCATATTCTTTTTCGTTTGCACACTCTCGCTCTCACTTACACAAAACTGAGCGCAAGCCGTTCTTGCTCTTGTGCAGCTGCTCTCCGTCGACGCTGTCTGCATACCTTTGGCGTCGACGAAGGGACTGTCGCCAATTCGACAATGCAGCGTCGATGAATTTGTCGCGTTGACCACGACAGAACTAGAGGGCATATATACATATTTACAAACGTACTACGCACATACATATGTATGTTTGTGTGCACCTAAACGCGTTGTGCGTTTCATTTGGTGCATTATTGTGTTTAATGTTATATATGTACATTGTACATATGTACATTAGACTGAACATAATCATATGGGAATATTTATTGTTGAAATATTCTGTTCCTCAGGGCGCAAAAAATTCATAATAATTTCTAGTTACCGTAATGGAAAACCTAATTTCGAAATTTTAGCGCTTAATATACGGGGCGGGGTTTAAAGTCTCTTCATTAAATTTCAATTTCCCCTTTTTCATTTTACTTATCGTAGAAGTAACCTTTGAGATGGCAAGCATTGTTGTTGAATTTAAAAAAAACTATTTTTAAAAGTATTTTTATGAAAGCCAAATTCAGGATGAGGGACTCGAATAACGTGAGATTGATTGGCGCGTTGCGGCCACAGCTGGATTAAGCAAAGCTACCATAAAGAAAAAAAGTCTTGGCGGGTTTTCTGCATGATCCAAGAGGATGCAAATACCTCTTAAGGGTCCTTTCAGAACCTCACCATCCTTCAAATTGATGGTGTATTCAAATCATTTGGGCTTACCAGGAAACTAGGAAGAAATGTGTGCAGAAGCCCAAGAAGACTT
Source organism: Lordiphosa stackelbergi (assembly GCA_018904235.1). NCBI lineage: Eukaryota > Metazoa > Arthropoda > Insecta > Diptera > Drosophilidae > Lordiphosa > Lordiphosa stackelbergi. The sequence continues at coordinate 22,573 of JAEIFU010001854.1, read as the reverse complement.
AATGACAATATGTGGCTCTAAGAAAAAATGTCGGGATAAAGAAGTTGTACTGCAACAGAGAGAATTTTATGGACTGTTAATTTGTTGAAAAGCCTCAAAGTTGTGAATGATGTCGGATAAAGAGGCGTGAAACAAGTTGATAACTTCAATGGGCCCTTTACAAAACTCGATGCTGCACCTTCTTCAATGTATCGAAGAGCATAGACAATCCCTATCCTAGCAAAAGAACTACCATTATGAATAAATTTGAATAACCACTTTTAAGTTGTCCTTTTTTTTTTATTTTTAATTTTTTGGCAAGCTATTTGTATTAAAGTTTTTCGCCAGCGTTAACTTTTTGGAGTGACTCGTAATGTCGACTCCGTATATGTTAGTTTATGGTTTTGGTGTTCGGTCATATGCATATCCATGATTTGTAATTAAACTCTTAAAGAATAGCGATTAAATTGGCTCAACCCTTTATTTTGTTTTTTGGGCAATTGGCAAAATTGCAACAACGAATAAAGCTAGCGGAACATTTAATGTTCGGGTAAAAAATACTTACTTCCAAGGGACCACTTCATTTCACGTTATGTCACATGTCGATCCTGCAGTTTTAATTTAGGCACAGCACTGATTATTTCGGCATAGCAACCGTTTTTAAGTTCAAGAACAACGTTTGACATCGCAAAGATTGCTTTAATGAAAAAAAAAAGTAAAGAAAAAGGGGAAAAATTAAATGTAATGTAACAACTTCAAGCCCACGGCGTTACTATAAAACATTAAAATTTCGAATTTTAGTTTTTTGTTATGGTAACTGAAGAAGTACGAATTTTTTGCGCATTGAGGAACAGAACATTTAAAAAAATATTTTTTCATATATGGGACGTTCAGTCTAATGTACATAGGCATTACAGATGAGTGTGACATACATACAAACATATGTACTATGTTAACACATTAACATTAACCTTTGCGGGCGGCATATGTTTTGGCGGGAACTTCACTATGACGTCATGACGCGTCAACAGGGATATGCGCATGTGCATGAACAAAGGAGTATGCGTGTTGGTTCCGCCGAAATTTAGATGTACAAATGTATTAAATTGCAGATTTAATTGATTTCCTTACAACAATTTTACTTTCCTTTGACCTAGAGGACAACATTTTTTTTGTCTTTTGCTTTTGATCAGTGCGTGTTTGTTGTTATACTCTTTTTTGTGACCTATCTTATGTAGTAGCTATACTATAGTAGTTTAATTTTGATCAATCTTTCTTATGATAAATCATTTAAGTTAGGAGACTCGTTAAAACAATATTCCGGCTGATCGTTTCTATGGTAGCTATTTGCAATAGTACTTATTTGTATTTTAAGACTTTGTGCAAAACTTGGTTAAAATAGCTTTAAAGCAGGCGGAGAATGCGTTAAAATCTAGGCAATATTTATATATTTTCCGCAAGGTTATAAAAATTTCCGCCCTGCAATTAAAACTCCTCCTTTATGGCCTCGCTCTTCTTTACAATCAAATTTGTCAAAGTCCCAAAATACAACAGAATATGCAGTATATATAACTGATGTCCCTAAAAATTGCAATAGGTATAATTCTACTAATCTCATTTTTATTTCAACGTTCCAAAGTCCTCTTTATGCACATTAGTACATATATCTAAATGTAAATCAATTTCTTAGTGTTCCAAAATATGCATTATACAAATAATGTCCTCAAAAATGCGTTGCCTATTAAATATATATTTGGTATAGATAACTTTTGGGGACTTGTTCCACTCCAACTGTTTCAAGTCATAGAGTTGTCACATACATGTGTGAAATTTTGATTTTTTCTAATTAAACAAGTGAGAAAGTCGGTCAAGCCCGACTATAACATACTCTGTACCCAGTGTATATGCTGAATGCGTCGCTGCCACTTTGTTCAACCCTAAGTTTTTTTTTCTCTCTCTCTCTCTCTCTCTTTGATGCATGCGGTGTTGTTTGTGTGTGCGTGGGAGGCGTCTATATTACTACTTATTTTCTCATAACTTGAGAACCGCTCTCATTTCTTCGGCAAAAAGATAGATATTAATTCTCTAGAAGGTACGAATCATCTATCACAAAACTGTGGGAGATATGACTTTTTTCGATATTGCGAGGGGGGGAGGGGGCTTGGCAAAAATTGAAAATAAACTTGATCTGCCTGCAAGTATAAGAAAGCATTTGTCCCATACATGCCAAACCTCTATCTCTTACCATCTCTGAGATCTGTTTGTTTATACGGACGGACAGACGGACGGACAGACGGACATGGCTATATCGACTCGGCTGTTGATGCTGATCAAGAATATATATACTTTATAGGGTCGAGATATTCCTTCTCCTGTTACATACTTTTGCACAAACTTCGGTACAAGAGTATGAAAATTAGTCATTTAGAACTAAAATAGTAATCATTTTGGGCCTTTTTCACAAAAACATATGCGAAATCTTAAAAAAAAACCCTTTCTGCTTCATTTTAGTGCACAGTCTAAGAAATAAACTAAAGGGAAAATTCCTGTCCCCAAAATAAATACTGCATATAAATTAACAAATGTTTAATCTGCTATAACCTTATAATTTTTCACTTTACCTTATTTGCCTTAAAAATATGCATAGTTTTATAAATAATATAGAAAGACTTTCGAAATGTCAGTACATTTGAGTGAAACGCAAAAATGTCCCCAGAAATAAACATTACAGCTCGAAAATCTTTGGGGGACAGTCCCCAAACGTGCGAAATGTACCCAAAATAGTCGTCGACCAAAAAAGTGTCTTCAAATTGAACGTTCAACATACATATAGTCACATATCCACCACTATACAAGATCCCATACATTATCATAATCTTACCCTCCATAATAACACGAGTACAATTAAGCATAAACCCAGACACAGGAAATTATGACAATAACAATTTGGGCAGCCCAGACAGAAATTTGAAACATAGACATAAGCACGCGCCTAAGTCAAGCATAGACATAAACCTGCGCAAAGCATTAAACATAAACAAAACGCCCCAAATTCTCGGCTGATGCAATCAGCCTCAAATTATGAAATGAGAAAAGAAAAAACTTTCATTTCTCTTTTCAAGCTTTTTGATCTCGCTTCCAAAAAGCTGCCAACCGAGTTTTGCTAAGCACTAGCGTCAGAACCACAAATTGAGTTTTACAAGACATTTCATCCGCGACACAACTAGCTTCGCTAACTAATCGCAACCGCGTCTAATCTTAAGCAACTAAGATTGTAATCCTTCCAAATAAGTTTTCGATGTTTGAATAAATAAATTATATTTTTATTAAAACCAAACCGTCGACATCTAGTGGCGCAGCTGTTAGGATAAGCGTGTTTTTAAGGATCGATCAAGATCTTACTGCTAGTCCGAGTGGTAAATCATTACTAAGAAAAGGCCCACAAAAAGAACCCGCGTGATATTAAATCAAAATCGTTGTCCTAGCCCGCTTAAAACAAAGTGTAACCGCTAAATTGTGACACGTAAACGTTCTCCTATAATAGCCCGCCCATGTAACAAAGTGTGACCGCTAAAATATACGGAAACAAAAATTGATTTATAAATCCACACGCAAAAATATTTTCACAATTAAAACTCATGATCAAAAAGTGTGACTGTTAAAAAGTTATGTGAAAACTAAAAGCCGATTTTTGTTTCTAAAATTCTAAACAACTAAAAACCGCAATGTAAACCCCAACACTAAAGCCGTTTTTGTTTCAAAGAAACAACTAAAAATCACAAACCAAACTCAAACCAAAAAACCAATCAACAAATCCAAAAACCAATCCCAAATCAACATGACAACAACAGCAGAACAAGTGCTACAGCTCATCAGAGCGACTTACCTAAACCAAGCTTTAGGATAAATAAGACATAGTACCTACCTTCACTGGATCATCAGAAGAACTTTGTGCATTCATAAGTCGAGTGGACTACATAATACAACTCTACTCAACAGAAGAGATCTACGACAACATAGCGTATTGTTCAGAGCATAGAGATGCAGATTTCTGGAGATGCTCAACATGTCAATCTCAACTCTCAGCAGCCAACAACTGGACAACCCTCAAAAGTGCACTCATATCATGTCAAAGTGCAAACACCATGCGAAGAACTACTAAGACATTTATACAACACTCAATTTAACGGAAGCCCGTAAGTTTATAGAGGAATGAGAATATGAAATCTTTTTCATTTTCAATAAATTAACTCTAGAGACAATAGTATGAACACACACATTTACACAAATGCTATGAATAACTACAATTAAAGATGTTATAATGAAAAAACTTGCTACAGATTATTCATGACCTTAGCAAGATACGACATCACTTCAATTATCAAATTAAAACAGGTAGTTCAAAAAAGGAGTTTTTGATAACATTTTTCGATCGAACCAAATCAAACCAATCTAATGGTCTCTCAACCTCAAAAGTTACAACAATCAGAAAAATAGTGAAAAATCGATGGGAATAAAAGAAACTATTCTAAAAATTTTAATCAACCTCAAAATCAAAATCAAAACCAGAATCGTGCTGAATCGAATCAGCAAGCACAACAGAATTTAAACAAAATACAATCAAGGTAGGAAGTCAAAATCCTGTTATACCAACTGACCAAAATTATTCTACATCCCCTAATCCACCTGTTAAAAGGCAACGCGAAAGCGCCTCGTAGCCATCAAAAAAATGGACAACTCTGAAAATTTTCATCAACTTGCCTCGGACACAGAAGAAGAAGAGAACAAACCCATACATAAACTTGATTTTTAACAATAAAATCTTAAAATGCGTAATAGATACAGGTTCATCTATTAACTTAATAAAGCGCAACTATTTGAACTTCCCAATCAAAAACAATAAACTTGATGTACACACTATTAAAGGTGTATAAAACTAAAGCAAGCATTTACTTAAAAACCTGCAAACTTTGCCCCACAAAGCAAACATTTACTGGCATGGTTTTCAAACAATTATGACATGTTATTAGGTCGAGATTTTTAGAAAATACTAATGCAATAGTCGACCATGGTACTAAAACAGTACTAATAAATAACTTCCTTTTCAATCATGAAATATAAACATGAAGAAGTGGAAGATATTTCGGACGAGACTGCATACAAATACCTCGATCCACACCAACACAAGACAAACATACAGTGTTCGCAATTAACAATCAATTACATGAGTTTAATGAGATTCGTTTAGTACATCAAAACGAAAGGAAAAAAAAACACCCTCACAAAAGTTCTGTTCGAGTTTAGTGACATACGGTACAAAAGAAAGTGAAAAGTTGACTTTCACCAGTACAATTAAACATGTCATTAAAACTAAACACGAGGAACCAATTTATAAAAAACACTATAAATACCCACAAGCTTTCGACCAAGAAGTAGAAAGACGAAATAAAAGATATCTTGAACAAGGCATAATCAGAAAATCAAACTCTCCTTATTGCTCGCCTATTTGGATTGTACCAAGAAGCTTGATGCATCTGGAAAGAAAAATACAGGTAGTCAACGACTATCGTGACGTAAAAGAAATCGTGACAAATACCCAATCCGATCATGGATGATATACTAGACAAATTAGGGAAAATGTCAGTATTTCACTATAGATCTTGCAAAAGGATTTCATCAAATCCAAATGGATGAAAATTCAATCCCTAAAGACAGCTTTTTCTACTAAGAATGGACATTACGAGTACACTCGAGATGCCTTTTGTTTGAAAAACGCTCCTGCAACTTTTCAACGTTTATGAACAATCTCTTGGAAAATTTAATTTCCAAAGATTTCTCGTATACGTGGATGACATTATAGTCTTCTCCACTTCATTGGAAGAACATCTACAATCCTTAAGAAAAGTATTTGCTAAATTAAGAGAAGCAAATTTAAAATTGCAACTCGACAAATGTGGATTCATGAAAAAGAAACTGAATTCCTTGGACACATCATAACAACAGAAGGTATCAAACCTAACCCATCAAAAATTCAAGCAATTGAAAAATTTCCAATACCGAAAACTACAAAAGAAATTAAATCTTTTCTAGGTCTCTGCGGTTTTTATCGCAAATTTATCCCAGATTTTGCCAAAATAGCAAAACCCTTGACCCTTAAATTAAAAAAAGGATCAAAAATTGACACCAAAGAAAAAACCTACATTTCAGCATTTGAAAAATTAAAACTACTAATTATGTCAGATCCAATATTGACATACCCAAATTTCGAGAAACCATTTTCTCTCACCACAGATGCTAGCAATTTCGCCTTGGGAGCAGTATTATCTCAAGAAATAAAATTGAATGAATTTGATTATCACATCAAGTATATACCCGGCAAAGAAAATTATGTTGCAGACGCCTTATCAAGAATAAAAATTGAAGAAAATTTCATGGGAGAAACAGAAACTCAAGCAACACGGTAGCAACAATACACAGTGCACAAGAAGACAACCATAAGTACATTTTAATAACTGAAAGACCAATTAACTATTATAACAGGCAGATCGAATTCAACAAGGTGAATCAAATGAAGTACAAACAATAAGGTACTTTCATAAAACAAAAATTAAAATCAGTTATAAAGATATGACAGATACACATGCCAAAGATATAATCAAAGAATATTTATGTACCAAAAACAGTGTCATTTTTTTTTGAAAAATGAACACGATTTCTTAATTTTTCAAAGAGCATTCACGGAAATCATCAGTCCAAATAATTTGACCAAAAAAGAAGAGATTGGTTAGAAGCCAAACGAGCCTTATTCAAAATATTCAATGAAATGGGAAAACCAACAGAAATAAAAGCAGATAAAGACTCAGCATTCATGTGCGCAGCTCTTCAAATCTGGCTAAGATCAGAAGACGTAAACATCATCATAACCACAAGCAAAAATGGAATCTCAGACGTAGAAAGATTTCATAATACAGTAAATGCAAAACTAAGAATCATCAACAGTGAATCTGACCCTGAAAACAAAATTAATAAATTCGAAACCATCTTATATGTGTACAACCACAAGACAAAACATAACACTACAGGAAGAACACCTGCAGATATTTATACACTTGAAAAGTGTATTATAATTTTGCCCAGAAGTTTGCAACGCATAGAAGGAATAATCTCCGACCATATAAAGTATATATATTCTTGATCAGCATGACGAGCTGAGTCGATTAAGCTTTGTCCGTCCGTCTGTCCGTCTGTCCGTCCGTCCGTCTGTCCGTCTGTCTGTTTCTACGCAAACTAGTCCTTCAGTTTTGGAGCTATCGAGCTGAAACTTTGCACAGAGTCTTCTTTTTACTGCACGCTGCTAATATGTCGGAACCGACCGGATCGGATGACTACTTCTTGTAGCTGCCATACAAATGTTCGTTCGGAAAATGGTTTTTAGTAAGAAAAACTGTTTTGTTCTCAATATTACTGCTCTCAAACACGGTCATGGGTAATATGTAATGTTTTAAGCTGATCTGCGAAGTTTGGTCGAAGTCGCTAACCGTTGAGACAAGCTATTTCAAAGTGTATGAAAACTTCGGTACAGACGAAGTTAGCTTTGCTGTTTTATTTATGCTTGAACACCAGAATACAATACACAAATGAATAAAATCAAAGAAATTGAAAAAACTAAACGAAACGAGAAGTAGCTAACTTCGTCTTTGCCGAAGTTTTTATACCCTTGCAAATGTTTTAATACATCAGAGTTTAAGAACGCCAGCATAAAAACAAACAATTTTTCTAAATAAAACCCACTTTTCGACCGCTAGTTCCTATGACAGCTATAAGATATAGTCATCCGATCCGGTCGGTTCCGACATATTAGCAGTGTGCAGTAAAAAGAAGACTCTGTGCAAAATTTCAGCTCGATAGCTTTAAAACTGAGAGACTAGTTCGCGTAGAAACAGACAGACGGACAGACGGACAGACAGACGGACGGACAAAGCTCAATCGACTCAGCTCGTCGTCCTGATCAAGAATATATATAGTTTATAGGGTCGGAAATGAATATTTCTATGCGTTGCAAACTTCTGTGGAATTATAATACCCTTTGCAAGGGTAGTAAAAAAAAGAAAAGAATTTGAAATTGACACCAGATACCGACAATCACCTTTAGTAAAAACTAAAACTACCAACCCTTTCAAAAAGACAGGCGAAATAAAACAAACCGATGAAAAACAGTATGAAGAAAAGAACAGAGAAAGGCAAAGCTAACTTCGTCTGTACCGAAGTTTTGATACACTTGAAATAGCTTGTCTCAACGGTTAGCGACTTCGACCAAACTTCGCAGATCAGCTTAAAAACATTACATTTTACCCATGACCGTGTTTGAGAGCAGTAATATTGAGAACTAACCAGTTTTTCTCACTAAAACCTATTTTTCGAACGAACATTTGTATGGCAGCTACAAGAAGTAGTCATCCGATCCGGTCGGTTCCGACATATTAGCAGTGTGCAGTAAAAAGAAGACTCTGTGCAAAGTTTCAGCTCGATAGCTCCAAAACTGAGGGACTAGTTCGCGTAGAAACAGACAGACGGACAGACGGACGGACGGACAGACGGACAGACGGACAGACGGACGGACAAAGCTTAATCGACTCAGCTCGTCATGCTGATCAAGAATATATATACTTTATGTGGTCGGAGATGATTCCTTCTATGCGTTGCAAACTTCTGGGCAAAATTATAATACACTTTTCAAGACAGGAGAAATTGACCTTCCAGTAAATTATGAATACCATTATTTGTCTGTAAATAAAAAACTGAACAAACCTTTGAAACCCTTTTGTATCAAACTGAAGAATTTAAAAGCTTCCACAAATAAAATATTTAATAGAAAAAACTTGAAGAAATGAACGGCATTAGAATTGCTAAACGTAGCAAAAGAGGACTCATTAATTTCATAGGAACAACTTATAAATACTTATTTGGAACCTTAGATCAAGAAGATAAAGAAGAGTTAGAACTCAAAATAAACAATTTATCAGAAAACAGTATACAAGCAAACGATTTAAATCATGTAAATGATGCAATTAACCAAGGTATAGACCAAATGAATAACATTAATGAAAACGATCAAAGATTGGCTATTCTCATATTTAATATACAACATTTTACGGAATACATAGAAGACATGGAGTTAGGAATGCAACTAACTAGACTTGGTATTTTTAACCCCAAATTATTAAAACACGATTCTTTAACTCATATTAATTCAGAGAAACTTCTCAGTATAAAAACCTAAACTTGGTTAAAAACCAATACAAATGAAATTTTGATTATATCCCATATTCGACGCGAAATCATTAAGACACCGATTTTTGAAATCTTACCATTCCCGGACAGTAATAACAATATTTTAACAGAAATAATTCATGATAAATATTTCGTCCAACACAATCAAACCTATACGGTTAATTCAAAGATTTAGTCATAAACTAATGTATTACAGGAATACTAAATCAAGTATCAACAAAATGCAGATATACAAAAATGCACAAAAATTTAGAAGTAAATTATGTAGAACCCAACATAATTATCACATGGAATCTTCCCAAAAACAATATTAAATCAAAATTGCATAAACAGGGAATAATAATCGAAGGAAACAACATTATAAAAGCTTTCAATTGTTCAATCCAGCTTGAAGACATTTTACTTACAAACACACTATTAGACTATACACAAGCAATCTATGTAAACAATAATGTAACAAAATTAGACCCGCTATCTTATATTCAAGCAAAGGAAATAATACAAGAACACACAAAAAACAGTAATGTTTTTTAAGGGGGCTACCCCCCCCAATCATCGATTTTGCTCCGAAAAATGTAGTTTTTCACTTATAAATTAAGTTCTCCGAGATTATTTTGAAGATTGTTTCTCAATTTATATTAAATGCATCTTGATCTAATTATTTAATGTTGAAAAATATATTTAAAGAAACATTGAAGAAAGTTCAGGCACAGCTGCCCCCACCTTTTCGGAAAGCTGGCTACGCCCTTGCTTGCACTTGTTTATTCTTTTTGTTGTTGCTTAATGCACATTTGGGGGGTGGGTTTTTAGAGTGAATTGATCTCGTTTTTGGTTTGATGTTGCTGCGTTGCAAAAAAATATGTACATATTCATATTTAGTGCAGAGTGCAGTGCCATGTTGTTGTGTTCTTGGAAATAAAATGCTTACATACTTATGCACTGCCTGCACTTGTCGTTTTGTTGTTATTATTGTTGTTTCATCACAACAGAAAATGTGTACATACTTACGTATGTAGATACATTTTAATGCACACACATACACACATATTTAATTTGTGTGCATGGGCGCCGTTGATTCTCGCTCTCACCTTCCCTCTCTTTCGCACTCTCAGCAAAGCGCTTGGGCCACATTTTTCAGCTGAATGCCGTACCTTGTGTAGTTGTACCATGGGGCTGCCAACTTACTTTTAGTGCCTTTTCAGACCTGCCGGTGTGACCGTAGTGCAAATGCCCAAATTCATAATCCATCTACATGAGACGACCGATTGCACCAAATCCACCTAGTTGCGAAATCTAGGCGGATTTCGATTTGAGCAAAAACAGGAACATGAGAAAACGGCCCTAAGGCTTATTCATTCTTAAAGGGTGTTGAATTTGTGAATAATCTACATCAAACTTTAAACATTTCACATGTCTAGTTTATTAAATTATTATTTTGCTAAATCACTAATGAAATTGGTCATTCACTGCAACTCACCAAATCGCTAGTATTTCAGTGGTGCCACCTTTTAACATTTGAACTTCAAAATTAATCGAACTTCGTTTTAAAGTAAAAAAATAGCGATTTTGTGTAAAATCAGAGATAAAATAATTAGATTAACTAGCTATCATTTTTGCTTTGATTTTTCGCTTAATTATTGTGCAATTTGCAAATCGAATGCTGCCATTTTGAGCTCAGCAAAGTGGCAACACCGAATCAAAATAATGACGAGAAGCCACTCAAATGTGGGTATTATATTATTTCTCAGAAATTGTTATAATTAATAAAAATTATATAGGGAAATAGCTTGTCAAGGTACGAAATAAAAAAAAAAAAAAAAAAAAAAAAAAAAAAAAAAAAAAAAAAAAAAAAAAAAAAAAAAAAAAAAAAAAAAAAAAAAAAAAAAAAAAAATAAAAATAAACAGATGTCCAGATCGAAATTTGATTGGCTTTTATAAAGGAGCACAAGGACTTAACCCTCAATTTCACCATGGGCAACAGGGAAGTTGTGGGACACAAACTTTTCTCTTTGATTGAATTGAATCCCCCCGAAAATTTGAATTTTTCGTGTGGGAAATAAAAAAATTTAACTTTGTTAAGAAAATTAAATTTGTTTTGTTTAAAAAGAACTAATGAAATAGCTTGCATTTCAAAATATTAATAAAGGGGGGTTTTTTAATAAATATAAGAAAGTTTTTCAAAGAAAAACATAAAATTCAGAAAAATGCATGAAATCTTTATTTGAATCGATAGTACGGTCCATATAATTTAATGTTTGAAGATTATTTCATGCAAATGTTGACCGGCGCGCCCAAATGGTCCATCCGCTTAGTCCAATTTTGGCATACTCTTTCCAACATTTCAGCCGGTATCTCACGAATAAATGCTTCAATGTTGTCTTCCAATGCGTCAATTGAAGCGGGCTTGTCTGTATAGACATGAGCTTTAACATAGCCCCACAAAAAATAGTCTAAAGGCGTTAAATCGCACGATCTAGGCGGCCAATTGACCGGTCCCGAAAGTGAAATAAAATGTTCACCGAACTCGCCTCTCAATAAGTCCATTGTTGCGCGTGCTGTGTGGCATGTGGCACCGTCTTGTTGAAACCACATGTCATGCAAGTCAAGCTCTTGCATTTTGGGCAAAAAAAAAGTTGGATATCATCTCACGGTAGCGCTCACCATTCACAGTTACGTTACGATTCGCATCATCTTTGAAGAAGTACGGTCCAATGATGCCACCAGCCCATAAACCGCACCAAACTGTGACTTTTTCTGGATGCATTGGTAGCTCTTGCAATGCTTCTGGCTGATATTCACTCCAAAATCGACAATTCTGCTTATTTACGTACCCATTGAGCCAAAAATGAGCTTCGTCGCTGAACACAATTTTTCGGTAAAAAAGTGGATCTTCGGCCAACTTTCCAAGAGCCCATTCACCAAAAATTCTACGTTGCGGTAGGTCGTTCGGCTTCAATTCTTGCACCAGCTGTATTTTGAAAGGCTTCACACCTAAATCCTTCCGCAAAATTTTCCACGTTGTTGAGTAACAGAGGCCCAATTGCTGCGAACGGCGACGAATCGATAATTGATGGTCATCATTAACACTGGCCGATACAGCTGCGATATTTTCTTCAGTTCGCACTCTACGTAAGCGTGTTGGTGGTTTAATGTCCAACAATGTAAATTTGGTGCAAAATTTAGTCACAATAGCCCGAATAGCCGCTTCAGTGGGTCGATTAAACTGACCATAAAATGGAAAAAGCGCGCGATGAACTTTCTTAACAGAGCACGCATTTTGATAATAAAATTCAATAATTTGCAAGCGTTGTTCGTTTGTAAGACGATTCATGGTTAAATTATAGACCAAACTGAAGATGTTTGACAGTGAAACAAAACACGAAACGTGCGTGAGCTGTTTAAACCAGTGTTGCCAAAAAGATAATAGCTAAAAAATCACCCAAAAAAACAAAAAAAACGCTTTAACAAAATTAGCAAACGCAGATACGAAAGAAAGGGGTGAAGAAAAAACGAAAAAAGGAATCCAAAAAAGTTATGGGGCAAAGAAAAAAATTATAGGGGGTTAGAAAAAAGGAAAAAAACAAAAAACCATAATAAAATATGGTACTCCTCATAGTATCAAAAAAACTATAAGAAAAATAATAAAAAAATAATAAATTTGAGGTCACATAAAATCAACAATAAAAAAAAAAATATTAAAAAATGAAGAATAAAAAAAATAAAATTTTTGAACTATTGGCGACAAAAATATCTGGTAAAAAAAAATATTATTCCTCAATCTAAAGAAATCAAAATTTATTTCCCAATATTCCTTAAACAAATTGCAAGACGGAAGGCTCAATATTTGCTGATGGTACGAAATGAACAGTGGCCGGGTGTGGTTTAGCGGTTAGTTTGCTGGCCTGCTGTGCCACACCTCTTTAGAAAGTAGCTTTTACACCTTTAACAGCTGTTGACGCCAGCTGTAAAGTAACTAGCCATGAGAAAGCTTCTCAAACTTTGCCGTTCGGATTCGGCGTTAAACTGTAGGTCGCTTTCGCAAAACCAAATCATTAGCAAAACCAAAATCAAAGCGACGTCTTGTTGCATTTGTAGTTTTTGTTTGTTTATTTATTTAAGTTGTTTCGATGTCGATAAGCCACGCTATCGATATCAAAGTGCAGTTCATGTGTATGTATAAGTGTGAATGCAGCTTTTGACACCAAAGCGCCCTCTAGGGTTGGAGTTTGCATGCGGGGGTGTAGATCTTTGCGGGAGGGTGGTTAATTTTAAATTCGAAGTTGGAGAGGCAAGGCCTTGAAAACGGCCAATGACCCCTTCTCAGCGTTATAGTAGGTCAGGGACAAATGGGAAAGGGGAACAAGGTATTATAGGGAGCTGCTAGCCGTTGCCAAGGGACAGTAATTGAAAATGTTCTAGCTGAGGAGGCAGCATAGCGGCGAGTCGCCTAAAATAGTTGTTTTTTTTTTGTGAAAAAAATTAATAAAATGTGAGTGAGTGAAGGAAAAAAAAAACATATATCAAATATATATAAAATATGTGTTTTTCAGCGTGGTCCGGTGCCTTCTATAGGACTGGCCACGATTGATTTTGGGTAAGGGTGCTCAAATCGTGAGCCATCCCAGCTTGGCTAGGAGCCCCATTTTTATAAAGCCACGACACCAGCCTTGTCCTAGCCGTAGTGTCCCAGGCTTCATGTAAGGAACGGCGTGGCCGCTGACCAACTCTCCTAGGAATGCACTATGCACTACACCCAGGCTGGCCTAAAATACGTCTTGGTGAGTTTGTTCCAAACATTGGGATTGTCCAAACATTGGGATTGCTCCAAGGAGGCCGTACCTACATGAGGACGGCATGCCGCCTACCTATCCCGAAATTTCTATACATACATACTTATATACATACATACCTGACCGTCGCCCTCTCCTGTGAATATGTACGCAACAATTCATACCAAAAGGAATTCACTACAAAGTATATTGACATGCTACAGCCACAATTAAAATTAATAAGAATTACGAACATTAGGAATAATACACTCAGACACGTCTACACATTTATATAACAGCAATTATATATTTTAAGCATTTAGTTTTTAAACACACATATACGTATGAATTAACCTACAAATATTTAAATATTTAATCTTGAAATATGCTGCGAGACCTAGTAATTCCCTTTTTCGCCTTTCTATAAATCCACCCATACCTTTTTTTCTCAAAAGTAGCGTCCCGATCTGTCCCATTGGAGCTCCTCAGGGTAGGTTTCAGGATAGCGAATTAATGTTTTTGTATAGTCAATGATTTTAGGCAGTAAAGAGAATTACTTGGCCCGTAAAAGTCATGGATAAAAGAAGATCCTAGTTTAAGTATTTGAGAATTTATTTGTGAGTTTAGATATTTATTTACATATAATTAAATGTTTATAACGACGTTAGAAATGGTTGTTGTGTAAGTGTTCTTGGAGGGGAGAGAAGAGTATGTTGCCAAGTGTGGAGTGAGCCGACCGTCTTGGCTCCTATAATAGGGCAGCTGATGAAGCTAGATCGCTGCATGGAAGGGTGGGAGCGTTGCCGGTATGAACACCAAAACCGTGTCCGTAGCTTGCCGTCAGATGGCGCTGTTTGTCCGTTAGGGATTTGTCTTTTGGAAAGGGAGACTTAGCTGCATATGGTTGCGGGCTAATTGCTACCCGAAGATGGTGTCACCAAATTTTGCGTCTTGGTCACGAGGGTGTATGGGAGTCATCATCGGGCAGACGATTGCTCCGAGGATTTGCACCATACACTTTGCCTGGTGGTAACAGTGCCAATGATTAGTGAGATAGGATGTGATAGGCACATATTTATCGCTCATCCAGTTCACGAGGGTGGATCGATGTCGTCATGTGGCCTATGATAGTGCCGATGGCTTGCGCGACCACTTTGCCTGGTGGTAACAGTGGAAAGGATCTGTGATAAAAATATGTGATATTAGGTTAGGTAATTTATTAAATTTTTGTGGGGGTAAATACTTACATGTTCAGTTCACGTTTTGTTTTTGTAGTTAATATCCCATTTTTGTCCCTTTTGTTTGTCCAACTCAGCTCTTGTCAGAGAGAGTGGCCCATGGGAGGACGTACTCGCCATGCGATGCATTCTCGATGGCTGAGAGCGGTCGGGTAAAAATTGGGTAGAAAAATGGAGAGGATTGACGATCCAGAATAAATGTTTAGAGCCCTTGGCTGGCGGTCATCAGTCCATGCTGATGACTAGTCCAGTTGACGTGTTCTAGAAGTTTGTCCTGATTGTTCTTTGTATATCCTTGTTAGTGAACTGTTAGTGTAGCGTCATCTGAGGAAGTGCTGGTGATTAGCAACGTAGTTAGGAGCGGCGGTTCGGTCCGGCTTGGCAATCCTTCTCTCCCTTAATGTCATATGAAGATTTTTCTGTAAGGATAGTGAGATTTTGTTAAGTTTAGTGATTTTTTTGTTTAGTGCTGTAAAGGATTGAGGTTTGGTTTTTGCGTTTTTGATTTTTTCGTCTTATTTATGAAATATTTTGTTATTTATTGTTAGTTCTTGGGTGATTTAGCTTGTTGTATATATTTAGTTTGTAATTTTTTGTTATATTTATCTTATAAATTAAATTCTCAAATAGGTAATAAAAAAATTGAACAGTCATTTCATATGTAAATTCCAAAAATCATATATTTTTAAGTGGGGCCGTTTTCGAAATGGAAGAAAAGCTAGTTTTTGATTTTGAAAAAAGTACCTATCCGAAAAATATTATATATCTTCAGTATCGGTTCATTCATTATAGAAATGGTAATGCTTTCTTGGAAGGGTAATTAAATGCCCTATCATTCATTCGTACACCACTTCTGAATCCGGTGCTTGACTTCGGCGTATAAAAGGCTTTTTATTTCGGCAACATTGCATTAAATTTATGAATTTTAAAAAAAAAGCTGCGTCGCGTAAAAATACTTTACGCGGGCTGGTGAACACCCTATTAAATTCATAATTTTAAAAAAGTAAGCAGATTTTAACTGCATTTTTCGAAAAAAATTGTGAAAAATTTATTTTATTGCTGGTCACTAAAGATTTCTCTATTAAAAATACAACACCATAATTCATTCAAATCCATCCAAGATTATAGAAGTTATTTGCATTTAATTAAAAAATGGAAGGTTTTAAGTTCATGCAAATTGATTAAGTTTGATTGTTTTTGTGTTCGTCGAAGTAGGCATAGTTAACATTCAAACTTTTCTATTTAAGAGGCTACTATGACCAGCCAAAGATTTTTTTGATTGACTTCGGTTGAAAATGAATCTAAGACGTCAAATTGAATGCAAAAAAAAAAATTATACTAATAAATGGAGTAACGCTTGCGGGGTTACATATAAAATTACTCACTAACAATTTCAACGACATCTACATAAATTATACGAGCTTTATCACCGGCCGAAGATACCTTTTTCTCTATTTTTTGCTCACATATGTCTTATAAAAACAAGTGAGAAAGTCGGTCAAGCCCGACTATAACATACTCTGTACCCGGTGTATATGCTGAATGCGTCGCTGCGACTGTGCTCATCTCTAAGTTTTTTTCTCTCTCTCTCTCTTTCTTTGATGCATGCAATGCGGTGTTGTTTGCGTGTGCGTGGGAGGCCTCTTTTTTACACTTTTTTCTCATAACTTGAGAACCGCTCATCCGATCTTTATCATTTCTTTGGCAAATCGATACATATTGCCAATGACTACCTATCTTTAGAAGGTACAAATCATCTATCTATAAAACTGTCGCAGATATGAGGTTTTTTCAAAATTGCGGGGGCGGGAGGGGGCGTGGCGAAAATTGAAAATAAACTTGATCTGCCTGCAAGTATAAGAAGCATTTGTCCCATACATGTCAAACCTCTATCTCTTACCATCTCTGAGATCTGTTTGTTCATACGGACGGACAGACGGACGGACAGAGGGACATGGCTATATCAACTCGGCTGTTGATGCTGATCAAGAATATATATACTTTATAGGGTCGGAAATGATTCCTTCTTTCTGTTACATACTTTTGCACAAACTTAATATACTCTATGTACCTTCGGTACAGAGTATGAATATGTAATGACCGCAAGCGAGGACAAATTTATTAGGATATTGATTCATTTTTGACTCTTGCACTAATTTTTCAACCTAAGTCAATCACAATAAAATCTTAACCAGGTACAAAAAAAATGGGGCAGGTCATAGTAGCCCTTAAACAGAATAGTTTGAATGTTAACTATGCCTCCTACGACGAACAGTAAAACATTTAAACCAAGTCAATTTGCATGAACTTGAAACCTTCCATTTTTTACTTAAATGCAAATAACTTTTATATTCTTGAACGGATTTGAATGAATTATGTGACGTTGTATTTTTAATAGATAAATCTTTGGTGACCAGCAATAAAATAAATTTTTCACAATTTTTTTCGTGGTGAATATCGCACTTAAAATCTAGCTTTTTTTAAAATTCATAAATTTAATGCAATGTTGCCGATAAAAGCCTTTATAACGCCGAAGTCAAGCACCGGATTCAGAAGTGGTGTATGAATGAATGATAGGGCATTCAATTAACTTCCAAGAAAGCATTACCATTTTATAATGAATGAATCGATACTGCAGATATACACATTTTTCTAAAAGGTAGCTTTTTCAGAATCAAAAATCTAGCTTTTCCGCGATTTCTCGAAAACGGCCCCACTAAAAAAATCTGATATGGATTTTTTTGGACTCAGCGGGGGGACTTACGATAAGAAATTGCTACCAAACGTTCAGGATCGCAAATTTTTTATTATTTTGTAAACTAGTGTTATAGGTTGTTATTTTGTGCTATTTGTTTTGGTAGTTTTGCGTAGTTGCGTTATTTTCGTTATTTATTCACTTGTTTAAGTAAGTACGTAGACATGTCGCAGGATCAGAGTCAGGTATGGTCGTCAGCCGGCGAGATACTACGACAAGGTGTTGAGCAACAAAGCTTGAAAGGGCAGTGCATGAAACCACCATATGGACTGGTAGAAGCCTCAGCGATTAACGCATCCATAGCACAAGCTTATGAGACTTATAGAAAGTCACTGCAGCTTGACAAGGAAAACGATTTACGGTTACTAGTTAACGATGTTTTCCGACCGAGTGCTTCCCAATTACCCTTACCCAACGATCCCGATTCCGACGAACATATTCTCCAGGCAGACACGAGGAGTCCGGAGGGACAGCGCTTGGAGGCAGATAGTATGAGAGTCCATAACCCTGACGAGGTGATAAGAGCCAACCACGGCAATAAAAATAATCCAGTCCTGTCCTGCTTTGGCTTATCGAAGGATTTGCTCAAGCCGGATAACGCCACAGGCGACAAGAGAGCACCGGATTTGTTGCACAGTGAACTGGAGGTGTCGCCCAGCGGGTCTTTAAGGAATGGGAATCGAGTACCGAAGCGTGCAAACGCTGGATTACAGGCGAAAGCAGACAAGGGGGATATGACGACAATGGATCACACCTGGATCAAATGACGAGAAGGGAAGCCGATTCGTTCTTGCGGCTAGTCTTCGACCGCGGAAAGCCGGCAAATGTTGCATTTGTAGTTTTTTTTGTTTATTTATTTTAGTTGTTTCGATGTCGATAAGCCGCGCTATCGATATCAAAGGGCAGTTCATGTGTATGTATAGGTGTGAATGCAGCTTTTGACACAAAAGCGCCCTCTAGGGTTGGAGTTTGCATGCGGGGGTGTAGATCTTTGCGGGAGGGGGGGTAATTTTAAATTCGAAGTTGGAGAGGCAAGGCCTTGAAAACGGCCAATGACCCCTTCTCAGCGTTATAGTAGGTCAGGGACAAATGGGAAAAGGGAACAAGGTATTATAGGGAGCTGCTAGCCGTTGCCAAGGGACAGTAATTGAAAATGTTCTAGCTGAGGAGGCAGCATAGCGGCGAGTCGCCTAAAATAATTGTTTTTTTTTTTGTGAATAATTTAATAAAATGTGAGTGTAGTGATGGCACAAAAGAAAAAAAGTATATATCAAATATATATGTTTTTCAGCGTGGTCCGGTGCCTTCTATAGGACTGGCCACGATTGATTTTGGGTTAGGGTGCACAAATCGCGAGCCATCCCAGCTTGGCTAGGAGCCCCATTTTTATAACGCCACGACACCAGCCTTGTCCTAGCCGTAGTGTCCCAGGCTTCATGTAAGGAACGGCGTGGCCGCTGACCAACTCTCCTAGGAATGCACTACACCCAGGCTGGCCTAAAATACGTCTTGGTGAGTTCGTTCCAAACATTGGGATTGTCCAAACATTGGGATTGCTCCAAGGAGGCCGTACCTACATGAGGACGGCATGCCGCCTACCTATCCCGAAACTTCTATACATACATACTTATATACATACATACCTGACCGTCGCCCTCTCATGTGAATATGTACGCAACAATTCATACCAAAAAGGAATTCACTACAAAGTATATTGACATGCTACAGCCACAATTAAAATTAATAAGAATTACGAACATTAGGAATAATACACTCAGACACGTCTACACATTTATATAATAGCAATTATATATTTTAAGCATTTAGTTTTTAAACACACATATACGTATGAATTAACCTACAAATATTTAAATATTTAATCTTGAAATATGCTGCGCGAGACCTAGTAATTCCCTTTTTTCGCCTTTCTATAAATCCACCCATACCTTTTTTTCTCAAAAGTAGCGTCCCGATCTGTCCCATTGGAGCTCCTCAGGGTAGGTTTCAGGATAGCGAATTAATGTTTTTTGTATAGTCAATGATTTTAGGCAGTAAAGAGAATTACTTGGCCCGTAAGAGTCATGGATAAAAAGAAGATCCTAGTTTAAGTATTTGAGAATTTATTTGTGAGTTTAGATATTTATTTACATATAATTAAATGTTTATAACGACGTTAGAAATGGTTGTTGTGTAAGTGTTCTTGGAGGGGAGAGAAGAGTATGTTGCCAAGTGTGGAGTGAGCCGACCGTCTTGGCTCCTATAATAGGGCAGCTGATGAAGCTAGATCGCTGCATGGAAGGGTGGGAGCGTTGCCGGTATGAACACCAAAACCGGGTCACCAAGCTTGCCGTCAGATGGCGCTGTTTGTCCGTTAGGGATTTGTCTTTTGGAATTGTCTTTTGGTCGTTAATTGTTTGAATTTTTGGCCGTTTTGTTAGTGAGGAGTTTGATGTTTGTAGTGATTGTACGCGCTGCGGGCTAGGGTTAAGATCCCGCCCTGAATGCCGAAGCTAGCCGGTGTCAGCCCGAAGGCAGTGTTCGTCTCGCCTTAAAAAACCAAAAAAATTTTAAATATACTGCCAATATATGGGATAAGATTCGGATTAAATATCTAAAATTTAAAAAAAAATTTAATTGGTTTTTCTCTTTAAATCCTTTAAGGTGTTAATTCACTTTAAAATATTTAGGGAATATCATAGCTACATTTTAAATATTTTTGTTGGATATTTTGATTGTAAACTTGAGCAGAAATTTTTTTTTTATTATTTTTTACGATATGATTCTGATTTTCGCTAGTAAATGACACTGTTAAAAAAATCACTGTACTTTTTGATTCAGATCATGATTTGAATTTAAATTAGCTAACAGATACCAATAAATAGTTTAATCTATCGATACGCAGCGAATGTCTTCGTCGATATTCGTATCTCTGCTAATCAGAGAACCGTTATTTCTCTACATTTGTTTACGTGTCTTAGAAAAACACTAGCCATGACAGCTTTGAAATCCCGCTTGATTGGAACACGAAACTTCGAAAATTCCACAGAGAAGATTCCTTATACTTGAGCCACCAAAAGTTCATTAACAAATTTTTTTGGGAATGAGTTGAAGATAATGCGAATTCCATTTTAACAAGCTGTTTAGGCAGGCCTTTTCCAAAAGGTCAATGGCAATCGCAACAACAACAACTTCCTAAAATGACCAAATACCGCCGCATCAATTATTGACTTTAATTTCAACAGCATCAAAACAAAACAAAAAACGTTCAGAAAAAGTTGTTAAACTTATTAATATTAACTACAATTTGGCTGTCTATTTAAATATTTAATAATTTGTGCGTTGATTAAAAAACATCATTAATTAAATATGTGTCGACATTTGCCATCTCGTTTTGATTGTACATACTGCGTACCTTTTGGCTCTATCTCTTCCACTGTTCTGCCTCTTTCTCTTCGGTCTTTGACACATTAACGAGGCTTTCATTTGTCATTAAAAATGAATTTCAACACTCAACAGTTCTTAGTTTTGTTGTGAGGATAGCACAAAAAAAAGGGAGATTAATTTTGTGACAGGAAATGAAATTAACAATTAGAGGATAAGTAAGTATAAGTATTATAAATCAAATTGAGTGGATTATGCAATCCCGTAATTTACAGACTACTTTAGTTAGAATTGATGAATCAAAGATGTCGCATAAATTCAGTTTGATAATTCAACTTTAAGTATTTTTTTATATTTTTGGGCTTTGTTTTAATGCTTTACTATTTTCGGGTATTCACTAGGAAAATATTTTGTTTGTTTGTAATTTTTTTTCTGGGTATTCCAGCATTTTGCAGCCTTCATCGTCTCCATTTTTTTTTTTGTGCGACGATTTTTCATTAAAATAAAAAATAAACATTTCTCGCATTTTGAAACGCTTCTCACTTCTGCGAAACTCATTTGGCCACACCAATTAAATTTAATTTACTATTGATTAAATGTCTGTATTCTCATGTTTTCAAGTTGTTAGCTTGATTTTTGTCTCTCTTTTTTGTCTACTACCTAAAAATGTTAAATTAATAATGGTATGATTGATTGTTTTTCGCGACGTGTGGTCCAAGTGTGGGCTCCTCTATATCCCCCCGTCGATTATTCACATTAGCAGCCTCCGTGGGGAGCTAAACTGCTCACTGCATAGATGTTTTGTTGGCCCATTTGGGCGTGAGAATTTCGTATTTCAGTGTAGCTTAAGTATTTTTCAATGAAGTGCGTTGATTAGTTGGCTTTGATGCCATGTGATTTCTTGTAATTTCTTTACAAAAAAATAAAGTCTTGTTAATATTAAATATATTTTTGCTGACACACAGCAACCGAACTATGTTAATGGTTTCCATTGTGAGTAAATGATGAACTTGACAGTAAACGTGTTCTATTTATAACTATCTCTTTCGCAATATTATCTTCAAGGCTTCAAGTTGGTTTTGATATGTGTACACTTGACTAATCAAATATGTACAACATTTAACATTTTTAGAAAAAAAAAGAGTTATGTAGCATGTTTT